>JAMKCH010020852.1:0-22154 GCA_023653785.1 Ophioderma brevispina | reverse complement strand
TAGTACTTGTTTGGGTATCTGAAAAAAGAAATTACACATGATATTGTGTCCTCAAGAATAGTGTCCAACTGATCGCATCAGTGGTTTCCGAATCGGCCCGATAATAAGCTTTTCGAATCTGAATTGCCATTGGTGATTTACTGATTTGATGAACCGATCAATAATTATTACGACACATCAATAGTCTGGTTTCATTTTTGGGTTCACAATCCATTCAAAATTACCTACTTTATAAGAAATAGGATAGCAATCCACTTTTCCCCAACCTTTACAAACTCTAACCATTAAATCAGTAATGATCCATGCTGCTAATCTTTTGGGCAAAATCAAGTACAAAATACAATGTTTTCAACACTCAATGTAAATGATATAATTGGCACTGCTAATTCCCTTGTTTACAGTGTGGGAAATCTACATTTATAGCCAGGACCTTGTCACCTCTATACGGCATGTAAATATGTCTACATGATGTGGGTGTTTTCCCCAGTTTATTCACCTAGTCACTTATCCTGGTCACTGACTAATGGTCACTGACTCCTTGTTGCCCAATCAAAGCAATAATCAGGTCACTGTTTACTTTCCCATTAGCCAATAAATTAGAGCCTCTAGTTGTGGGTGGAGCATATAAGAAAAGTCATATGCACAGCATTATATGGACAATAGCTGCACATGCATCTGTTTCCTACAGCGTTGTGCCCACAGTGGAATTTAACATGTTGCAAAATGTAATAACATTGGCGGTATTTTTTACAAACATTTGTGTGCGCTGGATGCTTTGTGGAAAGATTTTATTATTTATTTTTTATTTCTGACTTATTTAGCCTGGGTAGATCATTCAGTGTTTAGACACTGCTTTCCAATGATGCCCAGGGATCCAGGACGAATTGGGACAGCCAGGGGTTTTCACCCTACTCTTATCGAAACTGACTGCGATTACATATACAGGCGTGATTTTCCATGTATATGGGACCGACGGCTTAACGTCCCCTCCGAAAGACGGGGTATTCTCATGGTTCGTTTGCCCAACTCCAAGTGAACCATGGGGAGAGCGGAATTCCAGTCTTAATCAATACTTCTTACAAATCAAATCCAGAATTAGTACCCAATTAAATCCCAGCAAGTGGCCCCGCCGGGGCTCGAACCGGGGACCTTCTGCACCAAAGGTGAATACCCTAACCAGCTGCAGTGCGCCATATCCCGAATTTTGGGTGTCTTCTCAAATAACACAATTCCTCAGGATGGCTATCCCCCAGAGGCAACTTAAGATTAAGTATGATTGTGTGCAAATGTGACCAATTTTTTTCTTATATGACACTCCCTAAATTAATTTTGAATAAGCAGCAAAAATATCCTCGAATAATTAAGTATTATACCAAATTTTACCTCAAAGTAAATTTTTGTCCACCCAAAATACTTTTTTTAAACTTCATTACAAAACCTTGGAAAATATTACCTTAAACACTTTTTTCAAGTTTAGAAAATTATCCCATTTTCTTGAAAACTTACCTTTGGTGAATGAAGTCCAAACTTTGGAAAGTCTCCAACATAGTACTCTTGGACATCATAGCATTCACCTTCCACGTTGACTATAGGTGGGTCTACCAGCTGGCCGGCAATGTTCATAGCATAAGTACTGTGCAAACATTGCTGTGGTGTCAAGGTCTGCAGACATTCAGAATTACCTATACAAGCAGAGATCAAAAGAAGTTCCGCAATTGACATATTCTCCAATGTTGGCTGTTGAGTTCGTTTCATGTCAAAGCCACAATTTACGGTGACCTGTTGTGTGTGGTGTGTAATTGTAGTGTGCATGTACATGCATGTGCCTGTAAATTTTGGGCTTGTGATATCATATCTTTCTTTTACCTTTTCTCTCAGTGTGTGTCTGTGCATTGGCACATGTGTGTGTGGTGTGCATGAACAAAAATCAAGTTTATTTCGCAACTTACTCACTCACTCAACTAAAAAAAATAAAAAGTTTTTTTTTAAAAAAAAAAAAAAAAAAAAACAAATAAAATTACAACACCAACACAAAAGGCATGCATATAAAAGGGTAGCTTATTAAACGAAATGTAGGAGTCACAAATGCTAATTAAGTGGAGGTTACCTGATCAATGGTTTCAATTTTCATATGTGCATTTCTCCTTCTCATTGCAAGCATTCACAAAAAACCTCCAATCGCCAAATTTTGATTTAATCACTCTAGCCGTTTGGATATAGAATTATTGATATGTTTCCAAATTGCCTACCGGACAGTCGTGGTGTGTGAGCTTGTGTGGTTAACCAAATTCGGGGACATTTTTATTTGCATAACGAAGCATCAAGGATGCGGTTGGCTCACTCCAGAGGTGTGGTGTTGAGTTATGCAATGAAGTGAAACCACTTATAGTACAGCAACAACCACTTAATAGGTACAGACAAACACAACCAATGGCATGCTAAGTGATAATTCCCAATCCTAAACGTCCCTTAACTGGGGCTATTCCATGTCAACAATCAGTCGAGATGTGCTTCCGCAGCATGTCCATGGAGTTTTTTTCCTTTTGTTGGTGGATGAATAGATATTGATGAGAAATGAATCCTGAAATTTTGAGCTCATACACCCGCCTTTTCGTTTTTCCCGCAGTAGCATTCAGAAATTTAGGGGGTCAACCATCAAACATGCTGTGTTGATGGCAAAGACAATTTTGAAGGGCCATAACTTGTAATGGAACCCTTCCCAACTCTGAAAATCGCTATCTGGGGGAATTTTTTGGGTTGTAGAATTAAAATCTGGCCATCAAAAATGTGATAGCTCCTTTACTTTTAAAGTTTTTTTGGAGGGTTGTAAGAAATGCAATATCTTCATCGGGACAAGTTTGGGGGATGTGGTCAGAACTCTGTAACAAATATTGAAAACCCCCCCATCCTAATTTTGTCAATTCTGACAAAATGTTGGCCCCCTGAAAATCAATGGTGACATATGAACATACCCCTCTACTTCATAGTCAACTATTCTGTGAAAAGAATCAGCTTGGTGTCTCATGTCTCCGTTGTTTTCTTTCACAAGATACTGATTGTTGCTGATATCCCCCATGTGCATGTAAATGGACCTCTGGGTCACGTACCCTTTTGTGTGTTAACTTTGATTGTGGTATATTGTTGTGAAAACTAACGACAGCTAGTTCTTTCAGGGCAACTTGTTTTAATTATATATCTTCAACCTACTGAAGCAGAGGGGCGGTGGTCAATGTCAACATTGTTTTCAGGGTGGTCCAAATGTGTCCAAAAAAGTACAATTACCAATTTCCAAGGGGCTGTAACCTCACTTATTACTTTTCCTAATGTTTCAAGTATTTGTATTGGTTATTTGGTTAAAGGTTCTACTATGTACTCTCTGAATTGACCAAAATATGACAATAAAAATGTTCTACTTTTGGAGTTATTACCACCCCCCCACTGTGGCCCCAATAACAAAGGCGCATATTTAGGCCCTCATTAACTCTAAAAGTAAACACGCTATTAACTTCCTGATTTGAATTCTCCACCAAATATTACCCATGAATAGTGTTATTCAAAGTTTTGGGGGGGTCCATTACTAATCTGTGCCTCTCAACATCGTTCACATTGGGCGGCAGTTTTGATGGTGACCCCCCTAAAATTTCCAATTGCTCTATCGGGAAAACGAAATGGAAACTGGACGTTTCAAAATTTTTCAGGATTTTCATATTTCATCAATAGTATACCACCACACTTAAAGTGAAAAAAATCCCGACGTTCTGCGTGCACATCTCGATAATACGTAACATTTTGTCTGTACAGGATCTCCTGCAACTTTTGGTCTTTTTTTTTCTTTCCATTTTTTGGTTTCTCTTTCTTGCTTTCTTAAGAAACCTGTACCGGGGGGGGAGGGGGGAATAAAAAAAGTAAAAAAAATGGGGTCTCCAAAACAGGAGGGTTTGATTCCAGGCCCAAAAATGGGGTCTCCGCAACTAGGTTGTTAGAAAATAAGCTGCGATCTCCCTCAATTTCCCAATCTACTTTTTGATGAGTTTTGGGGGAAAAAAAAAGAAAAAATTTGGGTAGAATATGGCTTTGGCCATGAAAAAGTCGGGTCTCTGGAAATGAAATGGTCTTAAAATGGGGGTCACTGGAACGAACATACAGCAAGGAACTTGCAGTGATCCCCCTGGCAAGATGGAGTATACAGAAGGTGGTTATTGGCACAGCGTCCAGTTGCATGCATCAAAATTTCATAACATTGTTCGTCATGGAAAAATATCTAGAAATGGTAGCAATTTCTGAAAAATGAAGCCTAACCAAAGGGGAAAAATGACTGCAAGATGACCTTGAGCACCTTGATATTGACCTTTGACCTCAAAACATATGAAGGAACCCGTATGCACCTTCGACCCAAGTTGGTTGAAATCTGACTTCAACTTCACAACTTTTCAAGATGACCCTAAAAACAAAAACTAACCACCTGGAACATGAACCCTCAGTTGAACTTTGAACTTGGTCCAGGACCTTTGACACATCCACATATGAAGGAGACCCTATTGCACCTTCACCCAAGTCTCGTTTAAATCGGCACTTAAACTTTTCCGAAGACGATCAAAAACGAACACCTAACCAAGGGAACTGGAAACATGACCATCAGATGACCTTTGACCTTGGTCCATGCCTTTTGAGCAATCATCCACATAATGAAGGAACCCCTAGTGCACCTTCACCCCAAGTCTTATATGATATGGGATGATTTGATTAGGATACAAGAGTTTATCGGTCAAGCTATGGGTTTTGAAATATTGTCGAGTCGCGACGACGAGGGGCAATATTTTCAAAACTCTCGCTGGACCGATAAATTCTTGTATCCGACTCAAATCATCCCATATTATCATTATATGTTGTCAGAATCTGACTTGACCCTGCTTCAAATTTCGAATAACTAGATCCTATAACATTAGTGAAAAGGATAAACACCAAGGGTACTATCAATAGTTTTAACGTGAACACCAGAAATGTATCAATAAATTTAAACCAGTTGACAACTAGCAAAACCAAAGAAATGGAGCCAGTAAACACCAGGAACCACCAAAGAAATGGAACAGAAGACACCAAGAACCACCCCCAGAAATTCAAACAGTAGACAGCAAAAACCCAACATAAGACACCCCCAATAACTGTAACATCCCTATACTACTTCAGATCCAACAGAGCCTCCCAGAAAAACTCATGTCCTGGTCTATTAAAAAAAACTCCTGTCTGGTCTCAAAACGCATGGTCACTGCCTCAGGTACATGGTTTTAATTGTACATTAAGCCTTGTGTACAAAGGAATAGGATGGAAGATTCTGAAAAATACATAATGGTTTAAAATCGGACTTAACTTTTCAAAGGAGACGCAAAAAACGAAAACCTAACCAACTGGAACCATATACCCATACATACACACACATACTACACTACTTACATGCGCACCCCCGCAATATCCCCCTCTGCTTTTCAGCCAGGGGGAAAAAAAGAGCCTAAAACTTATGGGTCTTATGGCATCACATAACCATACTTCCTCCCAATGTGAGAAACCCCCTCCCCAACCTGTACATTTAATTGTTGTGCTGTCAGAACCCATTTGAAACATTTTAATTTTTATGTCCCACATTTTTTAACCATAACATTAATTTCCAATTCACACACACACAAATGCACACATACGACAACATTCAGAAAAATGATACGTAGGCCTTCAAATGAAAAATAATCATTTTTGAGTTTGTCATACAAGAAAACTTTCTAAATCTTAGAGGTACATACTCCATGTGTGACAAATCAATGCCTGTCAATGCCACTCTAGCCAAAACAAACATCCAGCCAACATAATATAGCACATGTGGTGTCTCCTTACACTTGACGTTACTGACCTTTGATGTCCAAAAATGGTTCCCTGTTTCTTAATAGAGACCCTACTAACATGCATGCAAGATCGCCAGACAACTACAGTGGAACCAAAATGTATTGACTATATGATTTAGTCTAACAAGCATGTGTTACAATTGTGACAGTGTTAACACTTTTCTGTGCGTTTCATTGATAGTTCTATGCCCTTGTTCTTGCGTGTTATGTATTCCAGGGGGGGCCGGAGTGTTTGAGCCCTACATAACCTTTTCCTCGCTCCTCCATGATCCTGTTTTTGTTTTCATACTGTGTAGTAATTGGAAATAAAGTTGATGAATATATTGGATCATCACCCAGCACTCTCATATAGACTTCTTGTAAGCCAAAAACAAAAGACCAGAAATTTCACTCGGTAATTTTAATGGTACCTAAAGCTTCATATAAGTCGTGTCCACACGGAGCTGAAACTCCGGAGTTCAAACTCTGGAGTGTGATCGGGTTTTGCCGTGTGGACGGCATTCGGAGGTTTAACTCCGGAGGTTTTATCGAGGTCTACGGGGTTTTATCCCCCTAAAAGACTAGGGTTAAACTAAACTCCAATAACACTCCGGATGTTTTGGAGTGTCGTGTCGTGCGGACAGCTTTCGGGGGATATGAGCGGAGGTGACCTCGCAAGGCATCTTTATTACAAATCCGTTTTTTGAATATCACGCGCGAAGTGCAAAAACGGCTTTTTCCAGTATGTTGACTTCCGGTCTACCCTCCATATGAGAGTGGCGGAGATGATCAGGGGGGGGGGAAAAAAAACAATATGATTCAGAGTTTGGCCTCGTGTGGACACAATTTGGAGTGAGGTAAAATTAAAACTGGATTTAAATTTTCACCTCTGGATTTCAAATCAAACCTTTGGAGTTTTGTGACCGGTGAAAATGGCTTTTTGGAATGGGCTAAGTGTAAAGTGGGTACCTAGGTTGTCGATTGGTCCCCATTACGTGTAATAAGAATTTGCCATTATACTTATAATCTTACCCTAACATGACGAGAGTTTATGTTCTTTGCAGTTTTGCGTAACCACCAACATTGCAAAATCCATTTCTTGAATCTCTCTCGACCTTAAAATATAATCCACCGCTAGGTAATTCTGGCATTTACATGATTTGTCCATGATGCATGGGAAAACAATCATGTATTGCTTACAATTTTGTTAATTATTATTATCATTGTTACATGATAAACCAAATCTTGTGTTTTTGTTAATAATTTACTTCATTGAAATGTCATTTCTTTTGGTGTTAATCTATAATTTTACTTGTCGGTTCTATATGGTCGTGGTGAAATCAATGAATTATTTGATGTGTGCCACAATCTGGCTCAGGCAATCAGAGTCAACATTTGTTGCTTTGGTGCGAGACTCAGTCTTGATTCCCCAAATCAAATTTTGCGGAATCATCTAATTCACTTCTGTGTTAAGTTCTAAAGTTTATCGAGAATCACATTGATTCATCACGCAAATCAGTTTACGAGATCTGTGTGCGAGAATCGATTCTTGTATTCTCGCCGAAATTCTAGCCAGCCACATGGGCAATCTATTCTGGTATCAATATCAATCCCATCCAATACTATATAAAGGCATACCTTTCCAAAACAAACAAAAAAGCATAAGGTACAAATCCTACTAACCTCGTCCAAGATGATATGAGTGTACTCATTGAGATTCCTTGTTGAGATAAGCTTCCTTAGCAAGATACCAGTTGTCATGTAGGTTAGCCTAGTGTCATCTGATGCACACCTGTCCATGCCAACCTAACATGGGGAAAACAAAAAAATCATGAAAATGTACTGCCTTGACACTGATACACTTATTGCCATCGAAATTGAAATGCTGATAATAATTTTTTTCCAACATATTCTGCGTGGAACAGAAATTGTGCTAGTTTGAATTAAATTTTGGATAAACTTACCAGCAGAAATTGTCTGAAATTCATGAATTTGGGAAAAGATATCTTTGGTCGTGTTCCCACTATAAACTTGTGTGCATGTGTTCAGACCTAGGTCCGAGTCCACATAGAAGTGGGCTCGGCCCACATTGATTTTACGTTCTCACTGCCGCGATATAGTACTCCATCTGTACCAAACGCCGATGTGGTATCAGGCCCACTTACCCGGATGTTGTTCCTTACATTCCGTCCAATAGTTTATTTTGCAAAAAATTGATCTGCTCTGTTCCTCCCGCTGATACTTGAATGGAAACAAATAGGATTCTCTGATGAAAATGTTGATGCAAAACATGTTGACTGTCGAACAAGAACATCATCCTACTAGGCGACGAAAAAAGAAAACCCTGTTTTACGGGCGAGCGGACCTTTCGAGTAGGGTCGGTCGGTCGGGCGAATTTTTTCTTTTTTTAATTTTTTTTTCTTTTCTGGAGCTCAAAATTGGCCTAAGAGAAAAAATGAATCTTTTTTAAAAACAAATTTTTCTAAGAAAAATTTGCCAAATTGATAAATTTGGGGCGTAAAAACAGGCTGAATTTACATGATTTTTTGGAAAAACTAAAAAAAAAAAATTCTGCAAAACTGAAAAATCGGGGTCGGTCGGGCCCGTAAAACAGGGTTTTTTATTTTCGTCGCCCTAGGCTATCATTTTCTGATCATTTTGATAAAATTGGCGAGATGCGTGTGAACGTATCCATTTTCAGATTCATCGTAAACTCGGAAGTCTCATTGTTTACGTGTTATGGATGTCCGTCAGCCCGCTGTTTTCACCGCTGCTCTTATCGCTAACAAATCTTCTCAAATCTATATAATATTTATCAAGTTACTTTCTCGGGTTGTATCATTTACTTGATCCCCTCGCGTACATTGAATTGAGTTTTCGCATCGTCCTAGATTCTGCTAAAATCATGCATCATCCTTCTAAAAAATATATAATGAAATATATGATACAAATAGAGAAACTAATTGGGAAGAAATGTGTAGATGTTCCAGGGTATATTTGTGAATTCAATGTAGAAAAATATGGATTTTGTTTGCGATAATTTTGTCCTTGCTCCTCGGGCCTTGCTCACAGCCAAGGCAGTGGTTTCCGCGGTGATATGTGAGCAGGGCCCACTTACGATGTACAAACGCGTTCCCACTGTGCATTTGGTATCACGTCCTAGTACCGAGACTACCTACCTGAGGTGGTCTCGGACCCGATCTCGGATGTAGGTCCGAGTCCACTTAAAACACGTTCCCACTAGGCAAGGAAGTGGGCTCGATGTAGCATCGAGTACCACGTCCTGGTACCAAACATCATAGTGGGAACGCGCCCTAAGACTCCGATAAAAGAATTTCAATCAATGGTAAGCACAATACTGGAAATGCCATTGTACTTTGAAAAAAAAATGGATTGTCAATTATAAGTATGTGAATGCAAGTAAGTACACGGCCGGATTCTTACTCACGTGGTAGCCTATACGGCAGCTACACCATGTCTACCGCGGCAGCTACTGCACAGTACACACAGGGCTAATTGCGAGGCGGTAGCTGCAAAATAGGGCTTACAAAGTACACAGTTATTAGGTATACAGTAATGTGGCTACTCTGCTTTACCTACCCCAATGGCTACCCTGTAGTTGCCCACTAGGTGGAGATAAGGTGGATGTTGAGTAGACAGTACCGGAGTAGACACGCAGCTACCACGTAGCTACCCCGTGATTACCACGACGCCATTTTGAGAGTGGATGCAAGTTTCATGAAATGAGGGCGCTATACACTTGGACTCCATTTAGCATTTTTGGAACGTTTTTTAGGAAAATCATTACGAAATTCAAATCGGGCATCATCAAAAACCCCTATATTCCCGCGCATGTAATAAAAAATGCAAATATATGCCAAAAATATCTAAAAAACAAAATTGGCCATGAGAAATACCGCGCGCGCCGAGAGCCGGTGTAACCACGCAGCTACTCCACAACGGTGCAGACAGCCGCTGTGTGTACACTATCCGTCTATGCGGCAAAAATACACGGAATCCTGGCCGGCGAGTGTACGTCTAGTGGGTAGGTAATCCATGTCTACTCGGTAGTAGCTGTGTGGTAACTACCATGAAGAAATTGGCCGTGTACATCAAGTCCATTCCAATTTCAATGGCCATAAGTATATTTGTGCAATTATGGTGACCTTCTCAGTGCATGTTAATGCAAACATTGTATCATAGTGCCCCATAGACCGCTCTGTTGAAATTTCTGTCCGACAGACAGAAATATAAAAATTATGAATTTCTTCCAGAGTAGATTGAATTTGAATGTAAGACTTAAAAACACAAGCTATACATAGGCCAATGATTCACATGGTATAAAAATTCTCAGCTACTTTGCGTTAAGTCAAGGGAACAAGGCTGCAGATGAAATGCCCTTTCAAACAAATACCTGTGTTAGGAAGAACACAAAACACTGCATAAGCTGAGATCATAACAAAAAGTACTGCTAATAGTTCGCTTAAATATCAGACAAACATATGCAACTTCCCTCCACTTCGCTCTTGATACAAGAAAAAAAAGAATCAAGTGACATCAGAGTAAAAGATCACCCCTAATTAACCAAAACCCAATGTTTGAACATAAAAGAGTAAAGGCTTACCCTCTACCTGCTTTCAACATACCTGGTATCCCACAATACTTCCAATCTGCCATCTCCTTTCCTCGCACACCCGCCTAGCAATACTGATGGCAGCAATACGCCTAGGCTGGGTCACAACGATGTTGCAGTGCTTATTCTGAGCCACGTGGTTATCCAGGATGTACTGGGCTACTTGAGTTGTTTTGCCGCTTCCCGTCTGTCCCTGGATGATGGTGACTTGATTGGTATCTATAGTGTTGGTAATCTGATTGAGTATCATTCCAAAAATAAATCAAAATGAAGCCATACATAATGAACATCAAACAAACTGGGTATCTTAAAGGGAGATGGCCCGATTTAAGGATATGAAGTTTTCATCTTGATAGATTGGCCGTCACCTAAAAACCCCATCTGTAAAGTTTTGCGCCGATATTTCAATGCGTTTTCATGTGAGAGCAGAAAATGTGATTTCGTAAGCCCCATAGAGTACCGTGTAAAATTAATATTGGTCGACCAAATTGGGGTACATTTTCGCTCATTACTTCCAAACCAAACATCCTTTGGCCCTAAGATTTCACAGGGTAATGAGAAAAATAGTAGCTTTCTTCTGATACCAAAATATGACCACTTCCGGTAAAATCTGGGCTTCTGGGGACAAGGCTATTAGCGATCGGGCCATGGACCTTTAATTTTGCAGTGGTACTATTTTTTGTGAGCTGTGTTCCTCTTTGTACAGAACTCTTGTTTGGACTACATCTTGGTTGACCAAAAACAGAGAGTGTAAAAAAGGTTAATTTTTTATCAAAAATATTAAACATAGTATGTGACGTGGTAAATCAAAACCAGGCTGAATTGGGCAGGAGATGAAATTTCACATCATTGTAAAATATCAAAACAGATTTTTTTTTTTGCTTTGCATTGCTTTTTGTTCACACTCAATTGATCATTGCTAACTGAAGTTATGGAATTTTTGAAATTTGACTTTCCAAAATGTGAAAAGCCCATAAATAAAAGAAAATAATTAAGAAATATAAAGGAATATAAATGAAATGTCTGTCAAAACTATTCTTTATGAATGGAATTTGACTTTCAAATTTTCACAGCATGTTTTTAGCTTAACTAGACTCACAAATTAAAAAAAATCAACTTTGACAAAAATCACCCTTCACCTCATTTGGCCTTTCTCCATTATAGCGTCATATAGACATTTTGAATGTCAATGCAAGTTACTACCCCCTAGTGAACTTTGTTCTGGTGCAATAAAATACCAAAAACTTTCTTAAAAGCTTCCAGGTAGTCATTTTTTCATCCTTTCTGGTCATTTTAGCAAAAAAAAATGTGAGGTTAGGTTAGGGTATGCCATCAAGTCAAAGGGTCTGGGAAGGGGATCTTTTATGGTAATGGTACATTTTGAAATTACTATGCATATTATGGCTATAAAACTCCACATTTATGTAAAACTAGTCAATTGCCATCATTTAGAGCTGAAAACATCAAAATCTCATCTTTCCTACTTTTTAGTGCAAAATCGGATTTTCGCCTATTTTTCTACTGAAAATGTCAATTCTGCTGACTCACAGACTTTATGATGTCATTGTGATGCCATACTAGGTATGTTAGTACTTATTTTGTTATCAATGGAAAGAGGAGGACCATAGCTATCCATTGGTATCACAATCATAAGCATTGGGTGCTTATAACAAATTCTTGAAAGGGGTGGTAACAACCTGCCTTGGTAAACCGTGTTATAGAAAAGGCTTGGTAAGAAAAGGGTTAATGACAGAGTATAATTCCACTTGGGCTACCTTCAAGCTGATTACAGGCTTCATGAACTCTGTTCTATTAGAAGTAAGCTTCAATGAGTAACATAAGACAAAAAAATTGGATGATGTGTACTGGGCATTGTTTGCAAAAATACCAGAATTGAACCCCACAACATGCTTTTACATTTTAAGTCAATAAAAAGTAGTGGAGTTCTAAACTTGATATTACAGCTCTGTTTCATTTAAAATAATTACATTGTTGGTGCCTATTTGCTCAAAAGTAATGTACATTTTGTTCTCTATGTATCTCTAATTTCAGTTACCTGTTCCTGGTAACTAGTAATCGGAAGATCTTCATTGTATATATGATCAAAATTGTAGTTTTGGTACACTTGCACAGCCAATTCAGGGGGAGTAGCACCTGCTGCCAAGGTCATCTGACTCACAGCTTCACTAACACTTTCCATATCTGCAGTTTGAAAGAAAACAGTTAAAACTCAAACCAGTGTGATTTTTCTTCAGTGAGTTACTCTGTTTAGTTGTCTTTTGTATTTCAAAGGTAACTCAAATTTAAGTATTATTATTATTAACATTTGATCAAGTCAGAGTCAAAATGGATATGTCTCAATGGAGATTACAGTCTACTGCTAGCACATTAGATGTGAGTGTGTGTGTGTGTGTGTGCATACGTGTGTGCATGTGTTTCCCGTCTGGTGAAAATAAACGCATCATGAAATGAACTAGCCTTTTTGAAAGACCACAACCTAAATGGATTCATCAAGTCTTAGAATTGAAATAACAAAAAAAAAAAAAAAGACAATTATGTTCTACACATTTTATCATTCACATATTCATATTGGTGTTCAATAGCATGAAATTTGTTTTCATAGCAACCATTTGGACAAAAAGTACATGGACTCTAAAAGTTGCGATGTAAGCTACTCAAGCCAATGCAACATGACATTCTGCATGAGTGGATATGATTGACAAATTATTCTAGAACAAAACCAAAACTTTCAATGGGTTAAAATACAACTTATCATTTTCATGTAGGTAGTCTTCCAAAGATGAGGCAAAGATGAGGGTCTAGACAAAATGAAGCATTCAATGGGCCATCTAAAGAATTTTCATCCCTCCCTGGAAGATTAATTCACAGTCTTCCACAGAGAGATTTCAAATGGAGTTACCGGTACCCATCCAGTTGGATGCTCTATTTGGAATCCAAACTGAGGTCTGTGGCAATCTTGAACCCACCAAATGAATGGTGCAGACTTTGTATGGGTTAACCCAACCAGTACTTACCAGACATGCTGCTATGGATGTTGGGATCTTGTACCTCGCTGGGGTCCTGCAGCATATTCTGCTCCCATTGCTGTCGATATTTGGTGGCATATTCAGTCTGCTGAGCTATATTATGTCTTGGCCTGACAAAAACAAACAATGTTTCTGATATTAAGCAGAGTACGGTATAAAAATAGAAAGTGGTGAAATGGATTCCATAACAAAACATCCAATGGGTTATCTGACTGCCTTCAAATTGGTCCTGTTTTGGTGTGTGAAAGCTACAATGCTGAAATTTGAAGTTCTAACTCAAACAGATGAATGGTCTTGTGCTACAGCATGCCCTTTTTTCATGATTTTGGCCAAAATGGGTAAGCCCAGCAATTTTGCAATGGGCAAATCTTAGTAACCTGGTAGTCCAGGCTAAAATTGAGCTGGGTATCACCTGGAAGCATGGATTTCAGGGACCCGGAGTCCTAGGTCTGTGATGCTTGACTTTTCATCCTGACCCGCGAGAAAAATTGACAAGAGTCATCATGACCCGCGGCTTTTTGAACATATCATCTTAAGTGTCAGCCGAAGTCGGCGTTCCTTTCCCAATAGGTGTCAGCCGAAGTCGGCTTTCCTTTCCCAATATTCTAAATTCCCGTAGTCCCAAGTCATTTTGACTCGAGGCTCTTTGCACTTCATATACCTCAAGAGTCAAGCAGAGTAATTTCCGTAGTCGCAAGTCATAAGAAGCCATCACATTATTACCTGGACAAAGAATATAGGTGATCGCAATTAAATTCTATTGTTGATCTGCTTGACTGCACAAGTCTTAACGTCAATTACGATATTGTATTGTAACCTATTGTTCCGTCATAGAATAGATTAGGGCTACTGATTGCCTTTCCAGACTGAAACAATCAAGTGTGAAGATGCTATTTATTTCTACTCATTGGATTAAATTTAAGAGGCACTAGTACTGAGAATACCTACAAAACATCCCTAAAACAGATGACCGATCTTACTATTGAATTGAATTCTATTGTTGGACTGCTTGAGCGCGCACGTGGCTTAGGCAAGAAGCGTCAATCACGCCACAGTATAGTGCTTTAGCCATGCCAGCTCAGTACACATGTTCATCTTCTATCACTGATAATTTACATTGTGTATATGAATATTCAACATAATTGGAAGACAGTGACTTTCAAGCATTCTCTGAGCAAGTGAGCATTCTCATATTAGTAGCCCCTCCCATGCAGTGACTCAGACTCACTCAGTGCATGCATGGGTAGGATCCAGGCAGGTGGTCCAGGCATCAATTCACGCTACATCATCATTACAATTTTTTAATACACACCTTTGATGTCCTCTTGACTTTGCTGCCCCCGTGGGAAACAACTGATCATGGAATTGTAGGGTAATGGAATTGTAGGTTTGCTTTGACAAAACAAGTACTAGTTTTGTCTACTAAATTGGTTGACGGTTTATACGGCTGACAGGGGGAGGGGATTTTTCTACAAGAAAATTTTGTCCCATAGTGGGGTTGGTTGGTCTGTAAGGGATGCAGCCACGACACAGACACATGCCTTCATTTAACAAGTAACGGTCATTCCGTCATTTACAATTAAAGGGTCATCCTTCATTACCAATAAAGGGTCATTCCTTCATGTACCAATTAAAGGGTCGTGTTCCTTCATTTTCCCAATTAAAGGGTCATCCTTAATTTTAACAATTAAAGGGTCATTCCTTCCATTTTCCCATATAATAATATTTATTTGAATTACTTGCAAAAAACATGTTGCACAATACATTTTTTACATGTAGATAAAATGACAAATGCAAAAAAAAATACAAAAATATACATACAAGCAAGCAATCCTGGAACACGTGAATGGGTGAAGTAATAACCAAGACAATGAAGTGCACATTTCCCATGGGGGAAAAAAATAGTACATTGATGGAAGGACATAATAAAAATATATGCATGTACATAAATTCAGTAACAATAACAAAATACAGCAAATCATATTAATAGAGTGGGCCATAAGAGAGAGAAAAAAAATTCACTGGCAGCTGCAAGCAAAAACCTCAATTTGCAAGTCCAAATAAAAATCTTGAAAACCAGTCTGAAAATTCCACTGCTTTGAGCAACATGTAGTTGATGGGAGCTCATCCCACAGCGAGGAAGTGAAACAAACATAGAATTATAGAAAGTTACTTTGACTTAAAGGGTCATTCGTTTCCTTTTCCCAAGTTTACAAGGGTTCATCCTCCATTTACCAATAGAAGGCAGTCATTCCTTCATTTTCCTAAGTAAAGGGTTTCCCCCATTCCTTCATCAACCAATTAAAGGGTCATTCCTTCATTTATCAATGTTAAAAGGGTAGTTCCTCATTTCAATTACAGGGTCATTCCTTAATTTTTCCCAATTAAAGGGTCATTCCTTCATTGTCCAATTAAAGGGTCATTCCTTTATTTTCCCAATAAAGGGCCATTCACTCCATTACCAATTAAAGGGTCATTCCTTCATTTACCAATTAAAGGGTTCATTCCTGCATTTACCAATTAAAGGGTCATTCCTTCATAAATTAGAGAGTGTCGACATTCCTTCATTTACCAATTAAAGGGTCACTCCTTCAATTACCAATTAAGGTCATTCCTTCCTTTACCAATGAAAGGTTCATTCCTTCATACCAATTAAAGGGTCTTCCTTCATAAATAGAGGGTCATTCCTTCATTTACCAATTAAGGGTCACTCCTTCTTTTCCCTATTAAAGGGTCATTCCTTCATTTACCAATAAAGGGTCATTCCTTCATTTCCCATATAAAAAGGGGTCATTCCTTCCATTTACAAATTAAAGGGTCATTCCTTCATTTTCCCAATTAAAGGGCATTCCTTCCCTTACCAATTAAATGGTCATTCCTGCCTCATTTACCACTGAAAGGGTCATTCCTTCATTTACCAATTAAGGTCATTTCCTCATTTACCATTTAAGGGGTCATTCCTTCCTTACCAATTAAAGGGTCCATTCCTTCATTTACCAATTAAAGGGTCATTCCTTCATTTACCAATTATTGGAGTGGTTTAAAGTTTAACGACAACTCAACACAATTGGTGGGTGTTATATCGTGGCTCTTAGATTTGTCATTTAACATTAAATATAAACAAAACAACGCAATAATATAAACCTGCATTTCAATTCAAATTTACAATTAACAATTACAAAAGGATACACCATCATACAGTGATGAACCACAGCATCACCTATCCATGAAAACAAATAAACCAACTAATTGCAAAGATACACTTAGAAAACATGCTCAATAGGCAACCATTTCAAACGATTACTGACAAATTTATAACTATACACAATCATAGACTGATGACAAAGGTCCATCACTCATCCATGTAGCCAAGCAAAACTTCAACTTCAAATACAGATATCGACAATCACATAGAACAGGCAAACATCAATATCCCTTAACAGACAAAATAGATTGTCTCATACACCTGTAACATTTTATAAATGGCTCAAAAACACTTGGCCATTATGCCAAAACGATAGATTTTTAAATTACAATCACCAATTATACAGTAGAAACCCTAATACAAATGCTGCTACTATTTACTATTACAAAAAAAATAATATGGTGTCTTACTATGTCCAAAATGTAATTGATAACTTGTTGTTTTCATGTTAATGAATTCAAGCTACATTACTTTAAACGAGTAAGACCAGAACATCTTAATAATACAATTACAGCGTCGAAATCATTACCCATTTATAATATAATCCTAAAGTTTAAATACAACCCGTCTGTTCAAATAACAGAGAGTTGCCCCTTTTAGTCGCTTTTACGACATGCAGGGGAACACAATCGGTGGTCCAATTCTTAACCCCGAACCCGCATGGGGCCCCATTTATAGTCGCCTTTTACGACATGCAGGGGAACACATCGGGCCATCTAACCCCGAACCCGCAGGGGGGCATTTAACCTTAAATTAAAGGTCATTCTTCATTTACACATTCAGGGTCTTCTCATTTTTTCCCAAATTAAAGTCCATTCCTTAATTTTCCAATTAACGGGTCATTCCTTCATTTACCATTAAAGGGTCTATCCTTCATTTACCAATTAAAGTGTCTGCATAAAGTTACAAAGTAAAGGTCATTATTCCATCATTTACGAATTAAAAGGGTCCAGCCATCATTTGTCAATTTAAGGTTTACTGGAGCCTTTACATTTAAAGGGCAGTGACATTTTTACAATCAAAGGACAATCTCATCATTTACCAATTGAATTTTACCACAGAGTAAAGTCTGCCGTTAAGGCACAGGCTTTGGCTACGTGTAAAGCCTTGGTTAAAAACAAACTGTACAAATGTTGACACTTCAATTTTCAATAAATAAAATGTTGACCCTTCATTGTTCATTTTGACTCTTGCAAATGACCTCAAGGGCTTTTACTCTTGGAAAAAATTGAGTTAAATTACTGTTGAAGGAAAGTATTATCTCATGTGGGTGTTGTAGATCAGAATTTAAATGAGGAATATAATAATGTTAGGTAAAAGGCCCGAATCCTGAAAGCATCCTCAATATAGGGGGGGTTATTTGATATACTTGGGTAAGTTTTTGGGGGTCACTAATGACCATTTACTAAATATAATACAAAAAATACCACATCTAGGAAGTAAGTCATTTGTTCAATCCAGAACATTAGTTTCAGGGATAGTAGAGTTCATCTGCGGAGGTCTGGTGAGGTGCAAAATTCTTTTTGGGGGTGGCAAACCCATGAGGGGGTGCACTTCAAATGCGAGCTTATATGTGCCTACCAGAATGTAGAATGTGCCGATCTAAGGTTTCCTTGCAGAAGTGGCTACCTTGAAGCAGATCAGGACACGCCTGTGGTTGGGGAAACGCACTACAGATATTGGAACATCACTTGGTCTGCCACTGCTGGAGCAACATGCACAGACAAGGACCTGCAGAATTTCGTGAAATCTGCCAAGACGCTGTACCCATCTCTGGCTGGCTTCATTTTTGAGACCACAGTGTTTTGGACACATCAGAGACCTTGGTATGACACTAGCTTTCAGCGGGAAAAAAAGAGGAAAGTTTGATATCATGTGGTTTTTGTAGATCAAATTATTGAGGAATAAGAATATGTTTAGCTAAATAAAGCCTTTAAAAAGTAAAGGGCCGAGTCAAGAGTAAATATCCATGTAAAGGTATGTGAAGGGATAAATAAGATGACATTTTGGTGGGAGTTTTGCATTTGACTTATTGACTTTTTTGTGCACATATGTAGAGGTAGCCGAGGCATACATGAACGTATATTTACACAGAGTGAATAGGGAGCTTCATATTCCCCTCTTACCTTACGGTTTTTAAAGGGAAAGATGTGACCAATCAATATACTATATAAAAACATAACTATACCTTATTTCGGGAAAACAATCAACTCTATACTTACCCACCACAAGATTGACCACTGCAAGACTCACCATCAGAACTGGAAGAAAGCAATTCCGGATATGTTTGCATACCGACGACCCAGGACTTAAATTTTTTCAAATGTTTTCACAAATTTCAGCCACGCATTGCCCTATTTTCATTCCATATACAACTAGAACATTCGTTACTCTCATACATCTTACCTTCATTCCACGTATTTTTTTAATTACCCTGTGAAATATTAGGGCAAAGGGATATTTGTTTGTGGAAGTTATGAGTGAAAAGGTGCCCATTTTTTTGGTCGACCATATAATGTACACAGTACCTTGGGGCTTACAAAACACGTTTTTAGCTCCCACAGCCAATGGATTGAAATATGGTGCGAAAACTTTACAGATGGGGTTTTGGGGTGAAGGCCGATCTAACAAGATCAAAACTTCATACCTTATATCGCGGGCGGGCCATCCCCCTTTAAGCATGCCGTTAATTCAATGCACTCATAAACGAGTAAAGACGCGGTTAACCAGCAAATACTTAAAAAAATTGACAAATAAAAATATTCCTTACAACATATATATCGAATTATCATAATTGTTTCGTCAATAGTTTGTTTTTACGTGTTAGCCAATTGCCATGTCCCAAATTTGCTGGGATTTCTTGGCCGCACTCCCCTGTTGCCTGTTACGCCCTCTATTTTCGTGTTTTTATTTTAGGTTACCCCAAAAAAGGACCGTTTTTTACCCCGTCGTGTTTTTTATTCAATCCGCTCACGACGGTAATCATGTGTGGAAGTGTGATCGCTTGTATTTTCTACTCTTTTGAACACGTATATCTTTTTGTAAATGTACTTCTGTTTTCGCTGGGCCTATTTCATTGAGTAAATATCCATAAGACGTAAAATTGCACAACCATTTCATAAACTATTATACATGTAAAGTTTAGAGTATAATAACTGGATCGCAATATTTTCTGCAACACTGCATTTGAAAATAGGTCAAAACCCAAGCGAATAGAGCGGAGTAGTCTCCGTAGGCTACCCTCGCCCAAAAAGCCCAATTCCTGAATGCACTCCCCCCCCCCCCCCAAAAAAATGGGGTTGGGGGAGGGGGAGGAATACTATGGTATAATGAAGATAAAATATACTGACCATGCAGTGACCACTAAGGATTTTTAGCATATTCGGGTAGTTAAGTATAATGTAGTACCTTAATACCAGTGCAAATAAGTTGGGGGGAGTCAGTAATGCCCCCCCCCCCATAATCCCCATATCAAGCAATACTCTGAAAATTGCTAAAAAAATAAAAACCTAACCCAGTTAGGAAGTAAAGTAATTTGTTCAACAACAATCCTGATCAGTATTTTCAGGTGATAGTATACAAATTATGGACCCACAGTGACTGCAATATCCTATTGCAGTCACCGAGGACCATAGTTTTTTAACATTAGGCTCGATAAAGGCCAATTTGGTTTTATTATGTTCGTGTCATTCTTATATTCATTGTTCATTGATTGGTTAAAAGATTTTATTAGAGGAGGGTTAAAATTGAGATTTAGCCTAGCCTAGCCTACCAACATGACCCATGCCGGCAGTCAATTTTGCAGTGTTGTCGTCGCCCTACTTACAGACAAACCAGCCATCAAAAATGGACAGGCTGTTCTTAATCATGCTAACAAGGCTGACAATTGTAAATCTTATTTTTTTAGTTATCATTCTCATCCCTAAATTGGGACGTCACAGTTCACTTAGTTAATATTTTGCAAACTGCATCCATGCGTAGTCTTAGGGTTGGGCAAAACTCATACTTTTTTTGAAAGGGGTTGTTTCTTAGCCATTTTTAATGCTGAATACGAATCTGTTGAATTTTTTGTCCTTAGGACGATGTCTTAGGTTGGTAAAATGCAAACATTCAAAATGGCCGTCACAAAATCACCCCTTTTCAAGCAAATATTACATTTATGGCTAACTTAGGTATGCAATATGTCATTTTCTATCTATGTTTTCAGGGTTGCTGGGCCAAATTTTGATGTCAAAATAGTGATATATATAAAACAACATTTGGGGTGTTAATCACTATCAAAGTCCTCCCATTTTTAAACCATTGTCGGGACCAAAACTGAGTTTATGAATTAATTAAGCTTTGTCTTTTTATTTTGTGTGATTTCTATCATGAAGGTAGCTCAGATAGGTACCATGAAATGTCTTCCATCTTCTTCTGCTAGGTGATAGGTCAAATACAAGAAGTAACACTTTGAAAAAACACTCTTGGGAAGTCTATACCAAAAGAAAACCTAAGTGGAGGACCCTCAAGTAAATTAGTTGATGGACGATCCATCCTATGTCGCATGATATACTTGTAAAACAAAGAAAGGGAGCAAAAACAAATCAAATGTAGGGGAAGCCAGTAAAATGGTTTGACAGCGAACTTTGTAGAGACTGGTTGAATCAAACGTCTATCCAAGCATAGATCGTAGTGCGCCCAAAAAGTATAAGCGATCTATGATCTTCTGAAAATTTATTCAAACAAGCTAACATCAAGAACAAAAAACTTATTCATGATCAAGACACACATCTCAATACAGAATGATTAAAAATGCCTATGATGTAAGAAACGAAAAACCATGACTATCAGGTAAAGCTAGAGAAAGATTTTTGGTGTGCGAATGACTAAAGAAATGATGAATTTTACCGCTACAATTGCTCTGGAAGCTATAAGGCAACATGTCTTTCAACAGTTTCAAAGTATCCGGAGAAAACAGAAACAACGACTGGAAGCAACGCAAACTATCAGCTGAAAAGAAGAAAGAGGAACTAGAATGTACAAGGAAGCAAGAATCTGAGGGCAAAAAATTGCAGTATGATGACTCGTTGTGTCAAGCTGATGATTCTGACCCCATTAGTTAGCAATACCCACAATCAGATGTGGACCTTTTTCCACGAGCACTGATATGAATTTTAATATTCCCTCATCTTCTCTTCCTCAAATTCCACACGTCGTAGAAATCGCCTGAACATCTTGCTGGCATTTATTGAATCTTGGCGAGGATTATGCTAGATTCCCAAAAGTCAAGGTCAGAGAAAGTCGCAATAAACTAAATGAGAAAGTAGTTTCGATGTACAGTACAGTGCTTTTCAGATTACAAAGTGAATCTTCAGATTTAGCTGGTATAATAGTACAAGACTGCGAACATAATATTT
>JAMKCH010020851.1:0-48267 GCA_023653785.1 Ophioderma brevispina | reverse complement strand
TTTCCAGAGTACGGAGACGAACTTTTTCATCCTTTGCTACAGGGAGAAGGAACTCAAGTTAACGCATAGGCCTAATAAATAGCATGATGTTTTTGCTTGTAAATCTCAACTTATTTTTTCCTGAAAAGGAATGATTGTTTCCTACATACCACTAAAGCTTCCATCATACAATTTCTTTCTTTCTTTTTAAATATAAATGCAGAAGTGTAAAAATCGTGGTAGAATAGTTTGACTTGTCAGATATTCTCCAGCCTAAATGAAAATTGTACGGTGTTCAAGCGGTGCATGGTTAGCAGTCGACACTACTGCTCTTTGTGTACCGTAAGCATGGTGTTTGAGCACGCTTAATCGCCGATCGATATAAAGAGGAATAACCTCTATTGATGGCTCCTGGACTAATAGGATTAAAATAAGGAATAGTGTTGAGTGTCCCAAATGCATAGTAACCAAAGTAGAGAGGAAATAAGGTTAAGCCCCATTGAATGCAATGGACGTTGCCCTTCTGTGCCCCCTACGTTGAGATGTGTTACAAATGTCTGCTAGCTCCCGGGTTATATGCAATAGTTTTGAGTGAAATGACTGAAAAGTAGAGCACAATTGTAAATACTTAACATAAGACTCTTCAAATATCTGTTGTTTAATGTACTTCCAATTGTGTACATTATTCTAGACACACTATTGCTTGCCCGGCAAACATAAATACTGTACAGTTACCATATATATCATGTTTTTGTACATCAATTTTATACAAACTTCTGGACTTTGGTATCAAACTAATTATTTGGTCATATACACCATCTTCTTTCTTTTCATTTCATACAATTCAGAGTTTCATACATTTGATGAGCATCCAGAGGGTGTTTTGAACCAACCCCATAATGCATTGCAATGTGTCTATACTGCACAGTACTAAACACATGTCAGTACTTAGGGATAAAAAGTGGTCTAAAAGTGTAAGAATCACAAGAAATCTCATGATCATGCTAAAAATTCCCTAAGTACTAATGCTTTGTGGGCTAAAATGGGTATAGAAGTCAGGGTTTTTATGTGTTAAGAATAGGATTTTTGTAGGATCACACAACCCTATTGAGGTGAAATTTCCCAAAACTGGTGCATTGTGGGATTGACTCAATACACCCTCCAATCAGCATCATTCTTGGTAATAAAATAAATGATTCTGAACCCAGTAAAATACACATAATATGCAACACATACAACTATATACATACAGGAATTTCAACTACTTGGTTAGGATTCTTACTTTTGAAATAATGCAAATCATAACATCTCTATGTTGTTTGCTTCACTATTAAGCCTGAAGAGCAAATGTGAATTCTCGCAGAGAGCGAGGTTTTCCAATAAGACATTTTACATAAGCCACTTCATGAAACATTAACCACTTTAGGCTAAGGTATAGAAATATCTGGCCAAAACTCTGTTTGGGGTGTGGAATTCTTTTAACAGATAGTGGAGTTCTTATTTTGAAGTAAAACTGGATCCTGCTCACAGTGTCGGAAATCTGTGTTCATTTAAGATTTTATCCATGGGCAGAGACACTGGGGAAGAGAAGCACATCCCACACCCGTGTCTGTATATAACCTTCAGGGATGCCCCTACGCATATCTGAAGGTAATATGCATGCAACCAAAGGAGTGGAGTATCAGTGTCATGTCCCCCATATTCAAATCCATTCGGCCAAATACTATTGTATCATATTCAAATTTTATTAATTACATGAAAAGTATGTATGTTGTTTCCAACATGATGCATGAACAAGCCTTAACCAAAACTGACCTCAGTGGTGTGCAAAATGTCTTGATTTGATTGTATTAAATAATTGTCAAGACCATTTTGAAACACAGGACATGCTGAGCAATACACAACATGGGTGAATTTTTGGTTGGAATAACAGGTCACAACATGCAGGCAAAAATACAAAATTTTGAATAAGAGTAAGACTCGAAGACGTGTAACTGTAAACACACCTACATGGCTCATTTCAATCACAAATATGAAATGTCAGGGCTTTCAGCTGATTTCAGCTGCTTTAGTACAGTTGAAACTAAAACAGCCAATTTCATTTTCTTTTCAACTGTACTAAAGTACAACAAATTTGAACTTTTTGGAGGCTCAACTTGTTAATACATAGAAAATTTCTGGATTATTTACCTACTCACCATCCCACATAGCCCCATCTATCCTAAACATAAACAACATCATTTTCACCACTACATATTTTGAATTTTGATCACTTTGTAAAAAAAAACCAGCAAAATATTTGTTTTGGAATGTTTCTGGCTCTACTCCTTACACTCATTTCAACAACTTTGAAGTTGTAATAAGGTCTCCACTTATAGAGTCAAACTCTCAAACTATAGATACAGTAGCTTGGCTTGTTAGCTAAATTGGTAAGAGCGCTGTGGTTGGCGGTCTGAGTCCGACCAAGCGCACATTTTTTTTCAACACTTGCAGGTGTGGTCATCTACAGGGACCGATGAAAGGAGGAGGCCCGATCTGAAGGATATGAAACTTTTCATCTTAAGAGATTGGCCTTCACCCAAAAACCCACGTAACGTTTCGCGACGAATTTCAATGCGTTTTCATGTGAGAGCAGAGAAGAAATCGTGATTTCGTAAGCCCCCAAGCGTACTGTGTAACAATTAATAATGGCGACCAAAAATTGGGGGACATTTTGCTCATTACTTCCAATCACTCCAAACAAACATCCTTGGCCCTAGATTTTACAGGGTAATGAGAAAAATAGTAGTTTCTTTGATACCAAATGTTGACCACTTCGGTAAAAATCTGGGCTTCTGGGGGGCGAGGGCATTAGGGATGGGCCCATGGACCTTTAATAAATATCATGTCATGAATGTTGATTTGGGGCAGTCAGATTATATCTTTTTGGAATACACTTTCAGATTCATGAGATTAAAATACTAAGTGGGAATCTGTTAAATTAATAAATTTTCATATAGGATTCATTGTACCTTTCAAACAATTACTGTTTATTTTTTTAGAAAATCTAACTAGGCCGTAGAAAAGGTGGCTAGATTATGACAGTTGTACCTTGCACTTTATAGGTTCAGACCAACTAATGGAAGGTCATCATGGAAAAGAGAACATTGAAGGTAAATAGCCCAGGGCTTAATTTGTGTATCTACCCATAATCTAGATTTCAACCTATAACTGGAATAATTATCCAGATGTTCATTTCTTCATAGTAATTTTTTGTCTAAATTTGATGGTTAAAAAAATTCTGATGCTGCTGACACTCACTGAAACTTCAGTAGAGAATGACTGAATGGAGAATGATGAGCTTTAGAAAGCTTTTGATACAATTGAAAATGGTTGAACAGGACTGGTGGCCTCCAGTTGCAGTCCAGTCAGAAGACAATCGCTTGCTGCTTTGTACTCGCCCTGTGCTTCCATGACTTTGCCAAGATTAATCCTGATGAGATAATACAACAAAATGAAATTGTAAGTTGACTGCAGATTCAATGGCCTATTTTTAAAATCTGTGCCGCTTAAATAACACAAAGATCATGTGCATGTAATACACACTAAGCTGCTTTCACAGTACCAAGTCACTTATAGGTACTCCGATTCTCTGATGATGATCCCTTCCTCCAGTACTAAATAACACAAATTCTACTCCAGGGGATTCTTAAGTTTGGTTTGGTTTGGGACATTTCTGAAATTAGGCCCAAAAAAATTGTTTGTTTGTCCATAGAGGCTCCCGAAACAGTAGGGTCGGTAGGTCGCAGATTTTTTTTTTTTAATATTGTACTTGAAACTCAATTTAAAGAACGGTAATAAATCAAAACACAACATTTTTACTGCTTGAACTATTTTATTCAATAGCCAGCGATTCAAACAACTCGCCCAACTGGCAACATGGTACATGCCGATTTTGAGCTGATGATTCCCATAGGCTGTGCCGCCAATCACGCCATGTAAACTGACACAAAAATGCGTCATATTTTTACCTGAAGTGATAGCAGGAGACTGGAATGGTAACCGATAGTTAGGAAATAGCATGTGCATTTTGGAATGTCTATTCGTTTTACTTATAAGCCAGAAAAAATCCAATGGAATGACCTAAGGCTGCCAAAAACTAAAACCCGTAATTGAATTGAAGTTTGTTTACACCTCCAACAAAGCTAAGATTTTGTTGAGGATTTTGTGCGCCGTGAATTGACTCAGCAAAATGAGGACCAAATAATGGCAAAGCATCGGCAAGGGATCTGATGAGTAGACAGCCCTATGGTGTTTAATAGCATTTTGACTCCTTGTTTTACTTCCACATTCAATGCATTCAACCGACAGTCGATATTACAGTCGATACGATCGGCCATTTTGAGAGTGGTCAGGCGGGTGAAACTGTACAAAATGCCATAGACGATTTGCAGACGTAGTAATAGCCAGGCGCGGATCCAGGGAGGGGGCGGAGGGGGCGCGCGCCCCCCGATAATTATGCAAATTCTTGCAAAATCAGCCCATTTTGAGCTATTTTGGACCAGTTACAGCCTTTCAGCCCCCCGGTAATTTTGACATTTTTCAAATCCTGGATCCGCCACTGATAGCGCCACCATTTTCGATGAGTCACATAATTATTTATGCAGTATGACGTTGACCGGGAATGATGTAGCGGCACAGTGCCACGTACGACCGGCGATCCCTGAGTCGCATATTTCATGCAGTATGCCTCCACTTCGTTGATCAAGTGTCCTATCCCGATTTTAACAAGGATGCTGACATTACTGCCAGCATTTACCAAACTTGAAAGGCATGTTGTCATCAGCTCACAGACCATTGCTATTGTATATGCTAATCCCGGCTAATCCATCTTTCACTTGCCAGATCAATATCTTACTACAAGCCTAAAGTACAATGCCTGAATCCCGGTCTGAATGCTTTTGAATTGTGTTGCAAAAGATGCTAGATACACTGGAAATTCTGTCAGGGATGTGAACACCTTGCTTTTCTGTTCCAGAAATTCCCAAACTGCCACTTCCCCCCTGGAACTCTTCCTGTTTTTACTGTTTTTACAGAATGTAAACATCCAAATTGTTTTCAAACTCGTGAAAGTGATTTCAGTAAGGGTCCTTTTCATTATGTCAATTTTTTTTCATGCCATTATGTCCCTTTAACAAATTTGGGAATTTTGTCTCAACTGTGATCAAAAAGTGACCCCGACTCAAGAAAGGGAGTTATTCAGACCAGAAGGTTGAAATGAGACTCATATTGTTGGCCCGTAAGATCATTTGCGTTAAGTGTCCCTCCGTGAACTGCTGCTACACTGATCGCAAGGCAAAAAGGTGAAAAAGGTTGATTTAGCATCAATATCCATCTTTTCCTTCTGATTTTCCCTCAAAAAATTTCCAAGTTGGTAGGTACTCTGCCTGTTTCATGATCCATGCGCTTACGGTTCTTGAGATTTTGCATGCAAGAAATTCTGGACACACAGAAACACATATGGACACATGCACAGACAGACAAACACAGACATGATCACAACAATAGCCCAAGCCATTCACATGAGCCAAGGGATAATTAAAACTGGCTTCTAGATGCCTGCAACTTATGCTCAAAAGACTTGCTGTAACTTATAGCACTTACCATGACATGTGGGCTGTGGGGTCAATGTTGACAGCATCTCTCAGCACCTTCTCAGCCAGCTGATTATTTCCTGGTAGAACAGCACCCTGCCCAAGTTTTGCAGACTCTTGACGTGTGTCGGATTGATTGAAAGACTGCTGTCATAACAATTCTTGGCATCAGTCCACTCTTCCTTGTGTTCATGCACACAGCCACGCTATGGGAAATATAAAAACGACAAGTCAGGCATTAATTTTTAAAAGAACTAATTCTCAGAATTGTTTTTTTTTTAGTAACACAGATCATAGACAAATGTTACAGATAGGAATATATGCTAGCCCTCTGATGCAAAATAAGCACTGAGGTTTATATAGGTTGTGCTGGATTTTAAGCAGTCACAAGTTTATTTTTCTCTATTTTCTAAGAGTACTAATGCAATTTGTAGTATCCTTTGCTCCTATCCTATGTGACAACACACTGATACTAAATGAACTGGCAACTCCCTAGCTACACACAGACAGCCAGCCAAGCTTAATGAGTGAATAAACTGATTAATTATGCAGAAATCAAATCAAGCAAGTTGTCACAAATATTATAGGTGCAGCACATATACATCTAACCCAGGCATCTAACAGAGCAATCGCCTACTTCGAAAAGACTGTCCAATGTACTTAAGGTGCTACATAATAAAGAACTTGAAGAGGGTACACATCCAGTTCTTTATACAAGCCAGGCATCTTTATAGAGAGCCTCCCATCAGCCAGAGTAATTGCCCTTCCAAAGAACATGAGAAGAGATACTTTCTAAAGAATAGTTCAGAAACTTTAGCAAGGGTACAGATCCAAAAGTTCTTAAAAAGTCAATGCTATTTTCTGATGAGCCTGCTCAGGAACTGGAGATGGAAAGCAAGAAAGCAATACCTGAGGCCCAAGAGACATGTTTAGGTCCATTCAGGGGTGTGATTGAGTTTTGTGGAAAAATCCTGAAAAACAGCATAAAAATGACCTTAAATGCTTAGAATTGGGCTGAAATTAAATAAAAAATCCTGTAATCAGGAAAAATCCTGAAGAATCACACCCCTGTCCATTATCTCTCAAAATAGTGAGAGTATGTGACCTAGCATGACAAAACAATTGTAAACTTTTTTAGTCGGTTTTGCGATCTAATTAAATACATGTTGTTTATTTTTTTCTGATGTTGAACCATAATTCAGATTGTGTATGCTAATGCAACATATTTGAACTTCTTTATACCAAATCAGTGTAACACAAAAGGTGATGTCTGTATCTCTTCTTCCATCCAGCCTAATCCAAAATTAAATCATCAAGACCTAAAAACTCTGATCCTTAGGCTTGATCTTGCTTAACAAAATAGTAGCTTACCCTGTACCCATTTGGGTGAAGTGTATTTTTTCTAAAGATAACCAATATTAACTTACCATGTACATGATTTGATGTGACAGAGGAAAGAGTGCTGAGGCTTCTTGGACACAAGCCCTGGCTTCAGTGGGTTTATCTAACATCAGGTACAACTGTGCTGTAAACATCAAATACAAACAGTGCCATGTAAAGACAATTGAATTTAAGGAAATACGGGGTAGAATCTAATTTCGTGGAGAGCTATGAGAGTGGATTCTCACAGGTGGAATTAGCAAGTCTTTGGATTCTCCTCTATTCAGTTCATGTGAAACTTTTAGTAGTTTACGAGAATCTAACTGGATTCTTGTGGATTTGCTTGGGGGAGTCTTTGCGAGAGTGGACGCTTGCTGAAATTCTAGCCCTGAAATAGGACCAGTATAACTGCAGTCCCTGTCAACACATTGCTTGCCTTTTATCAAGATTCTGCACTTTATATTTAGTTTGCTAGAGTCTCTGTACATGATGTGCTATAGCACCCCCTCATTGGGAACTCTAACATAATGCCAAATATTTTGTGTGTTTTGTTTTTCTTTATTTTCCATGATAAACCTGTAACTATCCTGCACTGGGAACTGATTGACATCCAACAGCTGCAAATAATTGTCACTTTTGTCTATAATATTTGTTGTTGATCACTGTTCACTGTAAAAGTGCCATGTTAATAGGATTTGTTTCCCCAGCAATCGGTCCAAACAAATTACAGGGCACAGCACACATGCTATACAATGAAAGGTTTGAATTCCCCGTGCTATAAGCCTTGTAATTTGTTTGGACCGGGGAAACAAATCCTATTACAGCGAATTGGGCAGTCGCTTCTCCTAACAAGCACTTGGAGTAGACATCAAAGAGTATCACAGTGTGAGCGATTGTACATTTTTGACATTAAACCCTAAATTTTCTCCTCCAGGTGTTTTGTTTATTCCAAGACTTCAAATGTTTGAAGTCTAAACGCTATTGTTAGCCAAATTGAGCCTGGATTCCACACATGTTGCGAACCTTGACGAGGTATAGAACTTTCTGTGGAAGATGCCCCAACCTCTGACAATGCCTGCTCTACTCTGGAAGCTGCCATGAGTTATGTATGGAACCCTGCATAATCATCAGAATATTAAAGCATTGAAGGAAAAGAACTTTATGGTAAAAACAAACCATCTACTTCTGAAGTAGAAGCCACCATTCTTTTTAATAACAGATGCAGTGTCCATGCCACTAATTATGACAGCAAGGATACAACCATTTAGTTAATCAGGTTCATATATGTTTACCTTCACCATATAATGATTAGAAATGGAAATATCTTTTTGTGGCACAGACATTCCAATGTCATCTATGAAATTCTGAATCAGATTCTTGGAAAGTTTAATGGCCAGAAACACCCATCCAAATAAAAATTTGCTATCATTCTTAACTCTAACCGTGAAAATACTGTAAACGCCGATGGCGGTATGGACTGATTGCTTTTTCTTCCCTCCCTAGGGTATGTGCAACTCTGAGGCGTTGAATAATATGGGTGTACATTGTGTATGTATAGTCTATACTTGACGCAAGAAGGTGGAGACAAAAAAGTCCATAAGCCAGTCTGCCTGCATGGAAGGCACTTGAAGCTAAGTGGACTGTTGGACCCAAACCTCAACAAAACTCCATATTGGGCAGTTAGGTGGTCGCCTAGGAGCTTATCAGAGGCATAGGTCTAAACACTTTCAGACTATAGACTAAAATTATATTGAGTGGCTACTCTAACTCATCTAGAAAAAAAATGTGACTTTTTTGGGAAATGTTGACCTTTTTGACATTTCCCCACCCCCTGTCAGACCCAGGAGAGGACCCTGGGGGAAATGAATTACATGGTTAGTAGGGGCTTGTGCCCTCCTACAATATATCTAAGTTTTGGTACTCTAGCTCATCTGGAAAAAAAGTTATGGCAAAATGTTTACCTTTTTTGTGAAATGTTTACCTTTTTTGACATTTCCCCACCCCCTGTCAGACCCAGGGCCGGACCCTGGGGGAACGGATTACATGGTTAGTAGGGGCTTGTGCCCTCCTACAATATATCTAAGTTTGGGTACTCTAGCTCATCTGGAAAAAAAGTTATGGCAAAATGTTTACCTTTTTTGTATCCAGACACACATACACACACACATCCAGACATTGCCATTTCATAAGCCAGATTTTGCTGCGCAATCCGTCCAAAAATAATCTCCAGAATAATTAGGAAAACGATTAGTTGCTTCTTTCAAAATCTACCAAATCTAATGAGAACTTGTACACTTGATGCTATTAGTCATTTGTTAAACAGTTTTAGAAAGTATTTTTGCACTTAACTAAAAAACATACAAAACCATCCTTCAAAAAAGGCATACTTGCAAGATCAGCACAATCCTTTACACATAATTTGGATAATATTTAGGTTAATAAAATTCACAGAGGGCACAGAATTTGGACACTGGATTAGTACTGGGTGTTGGACAACAAGTGGGTCCATTAACAGGGAAAACCGGGTATATCTAGAAGTGTTTAATAATTCAACTAAGCTTATAGAACTTGTGGAAAGATACACCTTAAGGAATTTCATTAAGAGAGTGCAAGGATATTGTACTATCAGCATCTAATAGGCAGAAAATTGTTCGGGGAGGGGAAGGCAAAAAGTTCCGCTTTGTGGTAAAATAGGGGATAAATGACCAAAAATAACACAGACATCTTGTGTCAAATGGCTTTAAGGTGGAATTACCCCTTTTGAAGGTTAAAGTAAAAAGTACAAATTGAAATTGAGGGGAAAACACCTTTCTATTGCTTTTGGTTTCACAACAATCAGAGCTTCCGTTCAAAAGTTATGGTCGAAAAAAAACTTCGCAAATTGAAATTTCTTATGATATTTCTTATGTATGTTATTGTTTCTCAAGCTGCGATATTAATTTTTTTTCCACTTTAAAAAACTTGTATCTCAAAAAAAGTAAATGAGCTTTTTTGATCTCTCAATTCCACATTTGCGAAAATTCAAGCACTTATCTAATTGATAATAAAAAGAGCATTTCTAAAATATACTACAACTGTTTTGTTGATAACTCCTAAGTGAATTTTAACGACATGTTGTCATTGAGTCAAAGATTTCTCAAAATGGTTTATCTTCGAGAGATGGGATAAAAAGTAGATTCAAAAATACTAATTGGACTATGCATTGAACCGGAATATTTTGACTTGCTGGATTTAAGTGGGGTCATTGGTCAAGAAAGAAAAACCAGAGCATCAATGATGCAGAAGCCTATAATATGATGCCATTCAAAGACAACAACAACATCCTTTAAAAGTACCTTTATATATTATTTATATATTAAACCTCTTTGAATATTCATTCATACAAAAAAAAAAAAAAAAAAAAAAAATAGGGGATAAATGACCAAAAATAACACAGGCATCTTGTGTCAAATGGCTTTAAGGTGGAATTACCCCTTTTGAAGGTTAAAGTAAAAAGTAAAAATTGAAATTGAGGGGAAAACACCTTTCTATTGCTTTTGGTTTCACAACAATCAGAGCTTCCGTTCAAAAGTTATGGTCGAAAAAAAACTTCGCAAATTGAAATTTCTTATGATATTTCTTATGTATGTTATTGTTTCTCAAGCTGCGATATTAATTTTTTTTTTCCACTTTAAAAAACTTGTATCTCAAAAAAAGTAAATGAGCTTTTTTGATCTCTCAATTCCACATTTGCGAAAATTCAAGCACTTATTTATCTAATTGATAATAAAAAGAGCATTTCTAAAATATACTAAAACTGTTTTGTTGATATCTCCTAAGTGAATTTTAACGACATGTTGTCATTGAGTCAAAGATTTCTCAAAATGGTTTATCTTCGAGAGATGGGATAAAAAGTAGATTCAAAAATACTAATTGGACTATGCATTGAACCGGAATATTTTGACTTGCTGGATTTAAGTGGGGTCATTGGTCAAGAAAGAAAAAAAAAATTGCCCACTGTGCGCCCTCCGGCAGATAACTCACAAGGAGTGACTTATAAAGAGCAACACTCTGTAGTAACCACTCTCTGTCACCTCCACAATGAATCTGGCAGTGTTAACAGCTGATTGCCATTAAAATTACAGTATAGTTTTTCCCGGGAATAACCATGACAGAAAAGGTGATAGTCACACCAACAAACCCCAAGAAATGATAGATATCCCCAAAGTAATCAGTGGCGTCATTATGGAGAGGCCATATATAACACTTTGGCCTATTGAGCATGCTGTATTGGATGCAATCAAATAGTACATGAAGGGTATTTTCATTATTTCATATTAGTTTATGTAGAGCGACTCAGGAAGGTGTAAATTAAGTCGCTTTTGTACGGGTCCTATTGAAAGAAAACCTCAGGATCCAGATACACACAAGCAATGACTGAAGCTAATGCAAAGTGATCAAATGACCTCAGATGAGGATTCTATAGAGAACGGAAACAAACTTAAACAGGGTGAATGTGAGTCATGAATTACCCATATCCAAACAACCATGTCTGAAATTATCAAGCACATAAATAAAATGTAAGTTTTGCATGTGTAGTGGAAAAAACCAAATGGTAAGAATGAGTGATATATTAAAGCAAAATGGCATATTTTTTGGAAGACACCCCCAATTTCCAAATATTTGAGATTTTTGCAGAGTGCCTTAGTATTGGCTACTAAACTATACCTGTGAATGGGATAGCTCAAATTCTCTGTTGTCACCAAGAATTCATTTTGTAATCACCCCGCAACACATAAGGAGATCTCTGCTAATAATTCCACGGCTTGTTTGAAAAAAAGTCCTTCCAATATGAAATAGCCGGGAAAATTGTACCATGTTGTGTCTGCTCCTCATCCATAGTTTATTCCATCGTTCGTCAGTCAGAAGTCATTATCTGGAGGTGGCACTATTTCATATGGCAAACTAAATTTGAGGTATCCACCTCCGACTTAAATTACAAATTAGGTATCCATGTATAATTTACAAACTCACCTGCTCTTTTTTATGACAAATACTTATTTCTGATCATTATCGTTCACAGTACAGCTTAAAGACCGATCAGTGATTCATAACCGATAGACAATATTTAAATTTGCAGAAATACTTACATGTGAATGGATATCTGTGTAAATCCTCATAGTTACTTTTTACAACTAAGAATCGACAGAAAAGGAAGAAACAGCATTGTTCAAAGATATGACTCTCCATTCAATTCTTTTGTAAGAAGTGTCTGTTCGGACACTAATGACTAAAATATCCTTTTGTACTTTATCAGCTTGCTTCTGGCAAAACTTATCATTTTTTTTTTGAAGGGCCTGGTTAGAATACCTGCACCTTGTTACAGTCATGCAACAATCTGATTTTTAGCGATTTTTCATCAATTTTCTGATTTAAGCACATCAACTGTTATTAGCTTTAAAGACATTACAGAACCAACTGTGCAAAAATCTTAACTTTTGAAAAATGGGGTCACTCTTCAAAAAAGTGCAATTTTTGCTTTACAAATTCCAATGGCCAACCCCAACAAACGAAATACTTACCATCACATAACCTTGGGGGACGGTAATTTGTGAACAAAATCAATGAGGAAAGATGCCTGGTGTGGGAGGTAGCAAAAGAACTTATATTACATGTTTGGAATGAAGTTACTTACATCTTTCACTTGTTGACCTCTTTTGCACTTGCATGTACCATGAGTTGAATCATTGACAAAGGAAATGTATACAGATCAAGAGTAACACTTATTAAATACAAAAAAGTCACACGCAACCTATATCTGCATCCCTCACTCGCCTTTTTCCTTTCTCTTTTCCCAACAGCCTTTAATGCTTAACACCTTCTCCTCTCGCTTCCTTCGTTTTCATTCTCACATAAATAAGTAGTACTTCTAATATTTGACACAAATCCAAATGCCATCTGAATCAAAACTGTCAAATATGGTTTCACGTAATAACTGATTTTCAATAACCAATGTTTGGCAGGCATTATTGGATACTATTCATCATCCTCTTTTAAAAAAATTACTGTTATAAAACACTAGATTTTTCAATTTTTTTTTTGATTAAAAAAAAAAATTAGAAAATTTTTCCCGTCTCTTCTTCCAAAAAATCTGGATTTCGGTTTAAAATTTGGAAAACTTACATCCTTAGGACTAGTTATTGGATGCAAATTTGGGTTATGATTCCTATCTGGGAATATTACAAGAGCAATTTTTAAAACCATGGTTGGTGCTAATTTTTTACACACTGTAAATAACTTTTGGATATAAATTCCAGCAAATCTTACTGATTTTTTTTCATGACCACCACAAAGATTATTCCCTACTCCTACGTACTCTTCTCCTGTCCTCCATCCACTTTGTATCATCTTTAGTTTTGTGGTTTTTTTCTCTAACATTGAATTGCTCCATATGTGTAAAGAAAATCACTAATTTCCTCTGCTTTTTTCATCAAGTGCCCAGAATTATATTGAGTGATTTTACAACAATACACTGATTACTACTTAACGTCATTAAAAAACATGGGTCGGACAATGATCAGTACTCCAACATCCCCCACTCCAACTTCAATCATATTAACTGCAGCATTCAAGCCAATTGCTTACAATTCATTATCAATAATCAAAGTCATATCTGCAGTTTCAATGCAACACAGCTACTTATATGGAACAAGTTTATACATTGAATCAACTTTGTCACTTTTAAAAACTCTGTAACAAATGTACTGAAATAAAATTTAAGAGCTTTGGCTGTACAAAAACAAAATATATGTGCATAAAAAGCCTCCACAGACTGCCTTGTGTGAACATACTGTGTGTGACATCTTGCCCTGCCGTAAAAGTGCTTGAGAAATGTGAAATATATATTTTTCTGTAATTTATATTAAAAATGATCAGTTAACAAATCTTGGGAAAAGGTTTGCAGACGATTTTGGGATGAAAAATACAATTCTTTTTTGGTATGCACTGAATGTTATGAAAAAGATATGAATAGATAACCATGTTTATTCAATTAAGGGGGGAAGGGTTGTTAAAGGTGCAACGAGGATTTCACATACAACAGTGTCCCCGACAAAAGTGAAAATTTTGATTTTGGCACTGTGTAAAGCTTTCTATCAAAAACATCACCCAATCTGTAAGGATTAAGCTTAAAACCATTTTTCTTTGGTACAAAAATTGTGAAATTTCTCATTATATAGGAGCAAATAGGAAATTTCAGCTATGTTTTCTATTTAAATAATAGCATATAACAATCACCTTTTGTTTCCACTTTAAAGACAATGACGATTAACCAAAATACAAGGTAAGAATCCTTTGGAGTGTCTAGTCTATATTAAATCACTACATGTTACAACCTTAACATGGATTCTCAAATCTCTCGTTGACCTTTAAGCAGGAACTTAGTCAGATGGCCATTTTTTTTTTCTTCTGTTTAATGGCCGTACATGTTTTCTTTCCACATATTTTAACATGTTTTCTTTCCACATATTTTAACAGAATCTATATAGATATTATTTAAATTTTTTTTTCCTCATATTTTTGTTCATTTTACTTTTATAGTTACGCATTTTGACCAAACACAATCACATGGGCTGAACTTCAAAAGGGCTGGTAATTCGCGTATTAGGCAATATGCGTCTGTGCTATTCAGCACGCGCGCGAATTAATGAGCGCATCAGAAATGCCCTTTATTGCCATCGATTCGATGACGCATACGCATAGTAAACGTTGTATGCAAGTGTAAAATGGGTTGGCACCATTGGCGGATCCAGGATTTTTGGAACGGAGGGGGCGTTGGATTGGCTGCCATAACACCTCTACAATGCCACTGCGGGGCGGGTGGGGGTCCCTCTTGCGCTGCGCACTGGGTCATTGCTGCGGGGTATCCTGCTAGCGCGCTCATCCGCGCGGAACCTGCACTTTTCCACTTTCCATAACACATTTACGCATGCCATTGGTTTAATACAAGAAAAATTATAATTTCTTTTGTAGTTTTAGTTTAATCTATAATGCTTAGGGCCGGGGGGGGGGACTCACATTGAAAATGGATTGGTGTTAAGGCACGTGTTTTCCAAACCCTGTGGCCTTCGGTGACAGAGGGCAGAAAATAAGGTCTTTGGGAGATAGACAACCAATTGCCCAAAAATATGGGTTTTCCGAGTCGACAAATTTTTCAAAAAATGGGTCTTTTGGGTGAGATTTTTGAAAAATTTTCTCAATAAGTGTCTTGGTGTAAAATTTTCCACCAATTGTCCCCCCAAAATAAGGGTCTTGTTTTGGTGACAGTGGCAAAATAAAAAAAAATTGGGGTCTTTGGGTGGAATTTTTCAAAAAAATCTGGGTCTTTTGGTGACGATGCTGAAAAAGGGGATAGATAATGGTTTTTAAAACTGCCGGTCCCTTCTATTTGTAAGTTGTTTTTTTTATTTCTCCCACAGGGGGGCGGCTCCGAGCACGCCGCTATGTAGATCCGCCAGTGGTTGCCCATGGGAGATGCTTTTGCCAACAGAATGGGATTTTAATTCATCATCACGATTTGAGCCACATAAATGGTTGAATTTTGATCATAAATATCCAGATGAAGTAATTGACATGGTGCCGAAGCAGTGTGAAAGAATAAGAGGTGAAACGCTTGTGTTTGGAAAATAAGACCATATTTTGTAGCGAAACGGGACAATATTGGACAAAATATTTTTCTCTGTGTTAACCTTTCGGCGATCAATCAGACCGCTTTCGGGTCCCAGGTGACTTGAAAGCCATATCAGCAACAAGTAAGAAATGAAATGCATTCGTATAGAGCTATTAAACTATAGGGTCGGTATTTTTTAGTTTTTCATTGTTTTAATAAATCAGGATTATGTCAACCTTTATACCAATCTTGGCGTTGCTCCAAATTGAAACAACACGATTTGGCCTTTCTTGGCAAATAACTTGATAAAATAGTGCAGAATTTGAAAACAGAGGAAATACCGACCCTAAGAACTTTATGACTTGGAATACAAAACGAACAAGGCCCCATTTTTTAACATTTCTATATTTTTTATAGGGAAACAAAAGGTGATTTTTGCACTCATTGTTTTTTATTTGCTAAAAAAAATAGTATTTGGGGAAAGCTATCATATTTGGATTCCTTGAGTCATTTCCTTCTAATAGTCTATACTTTATAATGTTGGACAAATAATAAGAAGATACTGCAACAACAGTTCCTTGAATTCCTGAATTAACACCCCCTTTTTTATTTCTCTAAAGGTTGCACACGAGAGATTTCAAAAACAGATGTCCTAATAAAATGTGAAAATTCTGATCTTTGCACTGGTGTAAAGCTTCTGACAAATCAATATTATCCCCATCTGAAAGGATTAAGCTGAGAAAAATTTTTTTTGGTACAAATGGGCAATTTTTAATTTTGGTATAGGAGCAAATAGGAAATTCAGCTTATATTTTCTATTGAAATATAAGCCTATACAAAATCACCTTTTGTTTTCATTTCTGAAGCCAAATAACAGGTAGGGAATCTATTGAGTGTCTAATCTATATGAAATCACTACATTCACAGAAAATTTGAATGACTCGAAATCTCTTGTTGCACCTTTAACATGATTTGTGTCTGAAACTGAAAGGAGTGCACATCTTAAAATATGCAGCAGGGAAATGCATTATGTACTGAACTCAAGGCTTTTTTTTATCAATTACTGGTGTTTCTTCCATTGGTTACAAATTCATATCAAGAAATTCTTTGAATCGGGACCTTTATTTTTAGTAGATATAGCCTTTGTTTCATTTTAAAATACTTCCACTACACCTACATTGTAGTGAGCTGTTGCCTACATGTATATTAATAATTTTCTGCTGCAACTCAATGCAACACACTGCTAACCCTGTTAAAATAGATGTAACTTTACTGCAGTCACATGATACAGTATTTTGGACAGAGACTGCACTTCAGGCAATTCAACTCACTGCAACACAGGTGCAGTGAAATAAGAGTATGAACATTTTCCACGGTATAATTCTCAAATTGCAGCACTTCTCAGATATAGTAATTTTTACCTCTTTATAATGAAGGTTCTAATTCTTTGTTTCCCTGAATTCATTTTGAATTATGGCTATATACTTATTTCTTAGTTAACCTTGGTTAACCATCCAGTACACATCAATTGTATACCCAGCTTGACTATGTTAGAACATTTTAAAACCCATTAATACTAGCAGTTACCAGGTCAATGAACCAACTGACCAGGATTATGATGTTACCTGAGTCTCTGTCACTATACTCTGACAAATGTATTTGAGCAAGGCTTCTCTTGTCACTGGTGACTTTATCAATCAGTCCGGTACCTCTCGCAACCTCATCACTGAAAAGAAAAAAGAAAATCCTAATATCTGTGAGTCTTACTACTGAGTAATTATAGTGGTAATTTTAACCCCACTCCCACTAGAATTTTTCAGATAGAAGCCATAGTTTGAGAGGCCTCGAAACTCATTGCAGTCTTTTGGGATTTTATAATTAAAATCAGGATCGCCAATTCTAATTCAATTTGCACTTTAGAATATCACTGTATCACTCACCAGAAATGCTTCATTTGCATAAATAATACGACAAATTTTAATGTTAAGATGTTCCAGTAGCTTGAAAAAATACATCGCGGTTCAGGGACCGCGAGTGTCATCTGCCGTCGCAGTTTGTGAATGGGGCCAAAAGTCACATGAGGTCACCAACATGTCACCCCACGCCAGCCCCTCCTTTCCACCAAGTTACACCATCGTAGCCCTTAATACGGAACTCATACGACATGCAATATATTAAGGGTTAACATTTTGACCACAGACACACACACACACAGATACCCAGACATATGACCAGAGTAACCCCTATGTGTCTTCTGCAATTCTTGCAGAAGACAAAATACCGTAATCAACATTTGGATTATTTTGGCAGATTGGAGTGCAAATGTGTACAGTTCAAAAACCTATTTTCATCAACTGAGTTGCTTTGTTAGCAAAAATTAAATTTTTGTAGGGCCATTTGTACATAAATAAATGGTTGCAATCAGCAAGATGGACTCACGTTCTTAGCGATGCCTCATAGGTTTGTTTCCAGCAGTTTAGAAGTTGTTTACAGGTCACCAGTGCTTCCTCGGGTCCTAAACATACCTCCTCTAACTTGATTTTGGTAAATAAAAGACTAAAAAGAAGAAACAAATAATTACTAATTACTATGTTTTTTAACTGCAATATTCAAAAGATGTTTGCTACATAAATATAAAACAAAGCTGATACATTCCAAGGTGGTTTTCCATGTCAATACTTGCTCCAGTTCAAATAAATCAATCACCCTTACAAGGATCAATGGCATATTCTTCTTGAGTGAATACACTATGGGTGACAAAAAAGTCTGACAAAAAAGTCTGACAAAAAAGTATGTCCTATTTCGCATGATCACCCACGCATAAAGGTCATGTTTTTTAAGTTGGGCACCTAAAAAGGGTGGATTTGTTGAATTCTTAGTTCCCAAAACTTGTTTACATGCTTGTAGTTTGTTAATTTTATATGAGACAGAGCTTGTGGTGGTATTATTTTTTTCATTGGACATTGGCCTTCCAATTTCTGAAGCAAAAAAATATGATGTTAGTTTGTACAATAGGGTGGTCACCTGAAAATGTGAACAGTAGCTCCCTAGATTATTTTCCTACCAGCATGTTCCTCTTGTCAAACTATTGAAAAAACTTTTTGAATCAATTCAAAAGGACATTACTGCCTACAAAGTTACAGCATTAGAAAGATTTACGAAACTAGCGTTTTTTTACCCATTTTGACGATTTTCTTGAAATGTGATTTTAGCGTATTTAAGGAGTAATAATTTGAGAGATGATTGTGTTTTGTGTGATTTTCATTTTAATTTGGAATTTGTGCGGCTTCATGCAAAAAGTTAAATAGAAATAGTCTTGTTTGTATAAATTTACATACACCATTTCAAAAAATGGCCGAATTTACCAAAAATGCACTTTCGGCAGGCCTGAATTCATAATTTTGGCCCAATTGGGCATATTTAGCAGATAATTTTGTGGAAAGAGGTTAAGAAAACACTAGGGTTTTTATTTGTTTTGATTTTATGCTATTTAGGCATTTAAATAAAGAAAAAATGTCAAATGCTGAAATTTCTACTTTAGGACACTTTCAAAATGCAAAAGGGACGAAATCACCAAAAAAAGCCAACTTTGGGCCGCGCCGGAAAGTTGTTTTGGCCAAATTTTGGCAAATTTAAGCATATTATAATTTTGTGAAAAAGGCTTCCGAACAACTGTAATTTTATAAAATTCCATTGATTTAAGTAAGAAAAGTGCTTACATTTCTACTTTATGACCCTTTTAAAATGAGTGAAATCATCGAAATATGGTACTTTTGCAGGGCGTATGCTGACAAAGTATGATTTTAACTATATCATAGCATTGACAATTTTGAAAAAATAAGACTTTAGAAATATTATTTTGGTATCTGGACTAATGGCCAAAGTACGTATAACATTTTAATGCCGAGTCAATAATTTTCATTTTTCTTTTTTTAATTCATCGTAATTGATAAGGGACTAAGACTAAGGGAAAAGTAATAGTATTAGGCAAAGGGGGAAAAGGAAATGGGAAAAGGAAAAGGAAAAAGGGCGAGGTAAAAAGGCAAAGGGAAAAGCAGGAAGGAAAGAAAAGAGAGGACAACGGGCCTCAAAAGGCACAGGATAAAAAAAACAGCAAAAGAATAAGGCACTTCAGGGAAAGAGACAAAGGAAACCCAAAGGGGAAGAGGGCAGGGGGAAGGAAAGGGAAAAGGCAGTGGAAAACAGCCAAATAGATCTGGAAAAGGCAAAGGAAAGAAAGGGAAAAGAGAAAAAGACAAAATGGAAATACTGGCAATGGACGCAAAGGGGAAAATATCGGCAAACGAAAAAAATGGCAAAGGAAATGAAAGGAAAATGGGCAAATGTAAAAAAGAGAAAAATATTGCAAAGGGAAAAGCCAAGGGAAAGGGCTAATGTAAAAAAGGAGGGAAAATGGAAAGAGGGCAGAAAAAGGACAAAGGGAAAAAAGAGAGGACAAGTGAAGGCAAAGAGAGAAGATAAAGGGAAAAATGAAACCAGGCGGTTCGAACCACAAAGGTCCTCCACCCAGTGCGGTAGCTAAGAACAAGAAGCAACACTTTTAAGATATCAGGGAAGATTGTGATAGAATAAAGGGGTTTTGAACAAACTGTGGTTCTTCCATGCACAACCTTAAAAATTATTGGCACTGAACTGTTGACCACACACAACAAGTTTATCCTCCGACCACATGTTTAGTGATGACGTGAATGACACCACATGACTTCAAATTTTGGCATTGAATGTTGACCACATTCACTGTTTCATGACCATACAACAGTGCAAAGATTGACCTTGAAAGGAATACCAAAATTTTTGGCACTGATTGTTGACCACACCAACCCTAGTTTCATCCTCCTACCATATGTGAAGTGATTTTACCTTGGATGAACCCACATACCTTGAAGGACCTCCCAAAGTGTCAACCGAATGGTGACCACACCCACCAAGGTTCATCTCCTACCACGTTTAGTGATTTGACCTTGATGACCTCGGCTGACCTTGAAATGACCTTCAAAATTTTGGCACTGAATGTTGACCACACACCAGGTTCATCCTACTACCACATGTTAAGTGAGTTGACCTTGGATGACCTCGGATGGCCTAGAAATGACTTCAAAATTTTTGGCACTGAATGTTTGACCCAAACCCTCCAATTTTCATCTCTACCACAGGTTTAGTGATTTGACTTGAATGACCTCGGAGGACCTTGAAGGACCTGCAAAATTTTTGGCAAAACTGAATGTTGAACACACCACCAATTTCATCCTCCTACCACAGGTTAGTGATTTGACATTGGATGACCTCGCATGACCTTGAAATGACTTCAACATTTTCGGCACGAATGTTGACCACACCCAGGAAGTTTCATCATCCTACACAACAGATAGGTTTATAGCTTTGTGCAATATTTTTGACCCCATTTGACCTTGACCAATGCCACATGACACTCTCCTCCAAACTCATCCGACGCCTACTTGAGTGACATCTATGGTGCGAAGACGGATGCCCATACTTGATCAATCAAAAGATATCGTGGTGACAACGTTTATTATAGCGAGTTTGCCTATTTTTGGCCCATATTTGACCCTATTTTTGACCACATTTGACCTTTGACCCCAGTCAATGGACCCACTTTGATCCCACCACCGCCTACTTGATATACATATAGGTTCGAAGATGGACTTCCACACTTGCTTAGTTCAAAGAGTAGGCGCGCGGACGCAAACACACACGGACGGCTACCAGGTCTATAGTCCCCCCTTTGCCAACAAAAGTTGGCAGATGGGACTATAAAAATGCAAAGGAGGAAAAAGGCAAGCCGGACAAAAGGGCACCAAGGGAAAAAAAAGGCCTAAAGGGAAAAAGGCAAAAGAAAGAAACAAAGGGCAAAAACAAAAAGCAAAGAAAAAGGGGAAAAGACAGGGTGAAAAGTTAAGAAAAACCCAGGAAAATGGAAAAAGGCAACTTTAATTTTGGCCTTGGATTTTAATAAGGGCCAGGAGAGTCTGCCATGCCTGAGGGGATAAGGAAATTCTATACCTCCGAAAATTAACATAACACACAAACAAAAAATCCTTTTAAAGGACCATGAAGAAATTCACAACACCACTCGCCCCCATCACCCCGCCCATTTAAAATCGGATTTGGAAAATCAACCAAGCCCAACGTGCAAACGCCAGCCATTAACCCCACTGATTTACTGCCAATAATAATTTATCTCTTTTAAGTAGTTTTTATCAATTCTCTCATCATCAAGTGTAAAATTCAGTAAATTATTATTATTATTTAACAATATTCTATTCCATATTTTAAAAAGAATCCCATAATGTCACTTAAGGTCCATGGCCCATCGCTAATAGCCTCGTCCCCAGAAGGCCCAGATTTTTACCGGAAGTTGGTTAACCTTTTGGTATCAGTAGAAAGCTACGATTTTGCTCATTTACCCTTGAAATCCTGAGCCAAAGATGTTGGTTTGAAGGTTATGAGCGACAATGTGCCCCCCTTTTGGTTGACAATATTATTTTACAACAGTACTCTATGGGGCTTACAAAATCACGTTTTTAGCTCTCACATCAAAACGGATTGATATCGGCCGCGAAACTTTACAGATGGGGTTTTGGAGTGAAGGCCAAGCTATCTAGATGACAACTTCATATCCTCAATCGGAACCATCCCCTGTAAATGTTCAGAATTTTAGACTGTTTTTTCCTGAGCCACCCACACCCCCTTTAAAATGACTGAAGAGTCCATTGTGTCCCCAGTCCAGTTTTCAAAAATACGCATCCATAATGGAGATCATTATTTCCAGGCAAGGATTACAGGCCGCGCTGCACAGAGGGGCTTCATTCACATTTCGTTTGTGTGACAGGCCAAATAATCAAACAAATAGCAACATCATTACTTGTTATTTAGATCCCAAAATTATTTCATAGTTGCTTGAGGTTTTTCATGAATTCTTGGATTATCAGAGGCTAGGGTGGGCATGGTAGTGAATTTATATCTGAGAGGACAGCGTCAAAACCTCCCGCTTTAGATAGGAAACGAGGAAAGCACGTTTGCTTTTCCCAAAGGGTTTTTCCCGATTCCCAGCGCGCATGGCCCGTGACCTTGAAATATAATGCGTTTTTGATATTTATTTAATAATTATTTCTTGGCCGTGCAAAAATAATGAAGGTACTCCATTTTTGTTAATTAAATTTGATCTTTTTCAAATATCGATATTGCAATTTTTGTTAGAGATCGTAAATATATAATACATTCCACCAAAATTTTGTTTTGATTGTACTTCAAAAGTATTATTCGTACGAGGACCAATATACATCAATGTCACCACCGGGAGGTCTTTTCTTTGCATTTTTTTACGGTCCATGAAATCTGACAACCCATCCATAAAACTACATTGTTTTGAATAGGGCGATTGATTGTAGCATTCACTGCACGGAAAATCTCGGCAGCACAATCTCCAGTTTTACGCTAGCGCTACTGCGGTGCGATTAACTGCCATTTTTTTCCGACGCTTATGACTAGAGAAATAACATCGTAAGCTTTAAACCATTTGATCCACATGTAAAATACAACATGATTGTTATACCGACTATTTTCAGATTATTTTGTTGAAGGATTATATGGATTTAACTTTTTTAGAATGATAACATCTTTAATCAACAAAGGGTTCACATACGCACACACAAGCATAGCCGACGCGTGTATGGTGGTACACAGGTAAAAGCACGCATATGACCACCACTAGTACTAATTACTACTCGTTAAGCGTCAAAACAGTCAGGGGTGGATCATGTGGCGGAGGAGCATGTGGCGTAGGAGCACATGCTTACAATGGGTGCACGGACAAACAAGCATATTAGTTTCAAATATCATAGGCAGTCTAGGTTGTGATCCGCTTTACTTAAGTAAACTAAAATTCTAGAAAACAACAATGTTTTTGCGACAAATCTGAAAAGCGCCCTCTTGCTCCATTTGGATCAAACACGGCAATTTGTTCACTAAACCCTTTGTCAAATTCTCTTCTAACTTTCACAATTGGATTTTGCTTTTGCTGATTTTACATCTAGTAACACATCTAATCTAAAATTCAGTCCAGATATGGAGAAATAGAAGAAATCCTCGCATTAATTTTGGACCAACCTGTATCTGTGGTAATGGAAGTATTTGTCCGATAAAAGTTGTACATGACTTGGTGGGGCGCTTTTGTTAATTATATTAAACAAGGCCCAAATATTTATCATCACTGTATGTTTAGGGGGTGACAACCATAAACTGAATACTTTTCTCACTTATTTTGCTTGTTACAAAAAAAACACCCTGTATTTTATGAGTCAACCCTGTAGACGAAGCCATTGTATTGTTTCTCTTTTCTCTGAAATCTGCAGACTATATGCTCTCAGAATATTATTACTTATATAGGGGTAAAATGTATGGTTTACGTTATAAAGGCATCAAACCTGTAAATCATGTTTTGCCTAAAAATGCACATGCAACGAAATTGGTGTCCAACTTAAAAAACATGACCTAACGCATATAGCACATTTTGTAAAATGCTCACAAATTCCAATTTTGTTTCAGATTTTTGCAGTTGTGTGAGTTAATGTCATTAAACTATTACCTTGGAATGGTAGCTCAAAACTGGTTTTGTCATAAACAAGAAGGGATTTCATATTCATATCACATTACCAATTTTAAAATTCATTTGCACTTTAAAATATTAACCGTATCACTCACTGGAAATGCTTGATTTGTAAAATATTATACAACTTGTTTTGGATTTTAAGATAAATTCATCTAACAATTTTTAAAAATATCTTTCTACAATGACAACTGTTAAAATGCTAGATTTGCATTGCTGGCTCGACTTGTTTGATATGATCAATATAGAGAAGTTTATCCACAAATCCACTCTCAGCTTAAGCCAACCTAACTTTGGTTATTCACAATCGCCTTACTTGATCTTATCTGGATACTGGTTTGCGGCTACTTCTATGACATTGAGTGCTTCACTGAACTGCTTTCGATCTGAAGCATCAAATAACCGGTGAAGAGTCCATGTCAGCCCCATATTAACTTCAGGGCCTCCCTACTTTCTGTAAAAGCTTCAGGCAATCTCATCACAGCAAAACAGAACATCGACTAGCAAATAATTTCCAACATGGTGTCACAGTTATCATTTAAAGGTGCATGTTCCGATCGTCTTTGGCACCCACCTAGTTACCCGGAGTATTTCGATATTGAGATCAGATGAAAGGCCCTATTTTACTCATTGTCGTCCCTTAACCTTTGAGCCCGTCCAATCTTCCATTCCAAGATAATACAAAAAAACTGCCATTTTAGTGGTTTAACCATCATATTAGCACCAGTATTGAATAGGGCTTTGCAATATCCATTATTTCGTCTACCATCAAAACCACAATTTGGTTTCCCAATCGTACTTCAGGGTGATATGTGCTAGTTGCCGGGCCTCTCATATCAGTGATCAACACAATACCAATAAATACGGAAGAAAAAAAAAAAAAAAAAAAAACAAAAAAAGAAAAAAAAAAAGACAAAAAAAGAAAAATTTTTTAAATAAAGTCAAAAAAAGAAAGAGAGAAAAAAAAAAAAGGAAAAAACTAAAAAATTAAAAAAAAAAAAAAAAAAAAAAAAAAAAAAAAAAAAAAAAAAAAAAAAAAAAAAAAGAAAAAAAAAAAAAAAGAAAAAAAAAAAAAAAAAAAAAAAAAAAAAAAAAAAAAAAAAAAAAAAAGAAAAAACCTAAAAAATTAAAAAAAAAAAAAAAAAACAGCACCTTTAACAAAGTAACATTTGTATCTTTTAATAAACAAATTCTGAAATGACCCATCAAAAAATTAACTTCCTCTAGAATTTGGTAACTTCTACAGGCAAGGGTTCTGGACAGAATGTGAATGTTTGTAGATTGGCACCACTCTTCAAATTCATATGCGCTGAACACCATATGTTAATGTGATCATGTACTTTCTCCAACTTTCCTAGTAAAATTCCATTATAACTTTCAATGCTTGCTTTGACAATTTCAGTGCAGCGAATTCTGGGACGCATCGTGACAATCATGCAACAACTACATTCAATGCAGTTGTGCCTTTGCCCAAGTACCAAATAGAAAACCAGCCCCAATTGGTTCTGTCACAAGCGTCCTACCTTGGTGGAAATTCACTGCAATTGACACATCTCAGATTTAGATTATGCCAATTCCTCTCCCAAGATCCATTTAGGTGCGAAGTAGGGCAGATGGACTGAATAACACCTTTGCTACAATTAATAAAGTTTGGACAGCACTGTTTTTATATTTGAAAGGTATAACTTGGATCACTTAAGGCATTTCAGGAATGTTTTATTGAAGTAGATTTAACCCCCTGAGGTCTTCTACCCCCTTTCTTACAGTACTCTGATTGGCTCATTACATAAATAACAAGAAAACTTCCCGAGTAACTAAGCAAACCTTTGAGTACCCAATCAAAATGGACCTTTCAGTTTGCCAGATTTAAGCTTTATTTACTTTCGGATAGTTTTTTTTTTATGCTCACTGCATTGGCTGTGTGATAGAGAATGGCATAATCCTGACTGTCTATCAAAAAGCTTTGTTGAGGCCTGCATAGCTTTCTTCTGATACTCCTGTCTCTCACTGTGTTATGGTTGCTATGGCGAAAACTGGAAAAGTTTAGAGACACTGGCACATTTGGAAATTTTGAACATAACCCACACCTGAAATCAGGACAACCTGAAAATCACACCCCTGATGTTCAACTCCGTTACTAGAAGTGAATTTTAGATTGTCACTGTGGTCAGTTCTAGAGAATGTGTCTATAACTTCTCTGACCTCAAAAATACAAACGCAGAAACTCACTAACCCCTTTTAAACATACTACAAAACCCAACGACCCCTTTAATCTCGAACCAAGTGATATTAACATCATTTTATCAATGCTTTGCTTATTTTTTAGATTCCCTGGAGACCTTCGAGACCCTGTATATGACATGTGCTATAGTGCCTCTACTTGCTGGTGACTGTGTACCTCTTCTCAAACTATCCTGAGAATTGATTACAGATCATGAATGGGAAAATTTGACATTGAAGGAATTATACAGTCTTGGCACTGTGTTTGGCATTGCGATCAACCAAATTGTGATGCTAGTCTGGAAGCATCGTTTTAAGCAAGTGTGTTACGTTACTATCTGGCAATACCATTACAAGATGGTTTTGATTACAGATACTCTTTGCACCAGCCATTATTTATTCATCCACTGCGCTAAAGGCAACTGCACGTTGAAGTCTACATATGCACCCCCGTTCCCCCTCCCGACACCCCACCTCGCCTTCCCCGAAACACCCCACCCCCCTCCCCCTCCCTGATCATCCACCCCCCCTCACCTCCCCCGAACCCACACTTTGCCCTCCCTTGCATATCCCATTTACCGAGGGTGTTTCAGCGCCAAGCATCTGCATATTTAATTAGATCACGGGCCCACAAGCGCTTGACCCAATTACGATTTGACACAAAAGATTTAATGGCGATAGTCTTTCACATAGCGAAGGAGTTTTGTTTATCCGCTGTACCATTTTAAAATTAGCGATAACAGCATATTTAATTAGCTAATTTGCATCCTGAGCCGCATATACTCCTCACACTTTAAAATGTCAAGAAGATGCGCACCCATGATAGGTTTCAGGTATTGAATGAATTTTTCAAATCCGATGTACCGTTAAAAAATGACGCGATTATGCCGATTTTTTGCATATTAATTAGCTCTTTTGCAAGTTACTCACTTTGCCCAAAAGACGCCCAAAATCTAATCAGGTTCGAGAACTCTTTCAGCTCCCTTTCCTCCACCAAGTTACAACATCAATAATATGCCTTAGAGAACTCCAGAAAACTTGTTCACAAGGTCTTGCAGAACATTTCCATAAATTTATGCTCTAAATTTATGCTACTTAGATCTTAATTACATATTTTATGCCCAATATCTAATCAGGTCAGGAGGTCGCAAACTCATCAACCCGCTCCTTTTCCACACGTTCATCATCATAGCTCTTACGGATCTCCAGATCAATCACACCCCACTAGGTAAACACATTTTTATAACAGACGGACAAACGCACAGACGGACGGACGCACGGACGGACGGATGGAAGAATGAACGGACGCTGCTCATTTCATAGTCCCCGTTCCGAACTCGTTCGGCGGGGACAACAAATACTTTGATTCACTCATTATGCTTGCAGAGAAGTTTGTCTATTTGCTTGGCCTCACACTTCGCACTTGACACTGTCCCAGTTGGACAAAATTTTGAGTCTTTGACAAAGACTACCTATTAACATGAATGACAAGGATGATCACTAAAATATAACTTAAAAAGGTTTTAAAGATCCACTCAATGGATGGTAATGGAATTACTGGAATTGCACAGCCTCTAGGGTGCTCAGTAGAGAGAAACTGCAAACGGAACAAATTTATGCAGAGTCCAGAATTAGGTAGAGAATATTTGATTTATTCGGACAGTGTCCTGGATATGGATAGCCTAAGAAAAGCCTCGAGAGGAAGCTTATTTCCATTGGGGTCCATTTTACCGGGACGGAATTGGGACAGCCAGGGCTGACCACCCTACTCTTTTCGATACTGACTGTGATGTGCATGCACAGATATGACTCTCTGTACATGGGACAGAAAGCTTAACGTCCCCTCCGAAGGACGGGGTATTATCATGGCTCATTTGCCCAAATCCAACTGAACCATGGGGAGAGCGAATTCTAATTTCAATCAATAGCTCTTGTACAGATTAAATCCAGAATTTAGTACCCGATCAAATCCCTGCAAGTGGTCCCGCCGGGAGTTGAACCGGGGACTTTTAGCACCAAAGGCTAATACCATAACCAGTAGGCCACGCGCTCTCCAAATGGTGTAGTAACGAGAGAAACACTGCTACACCTGAAATATATATGCTGCTGTGTGGATTGTGTACTTTCTTCTGCCTTTGAAAGCATTTTCCCTGACCCAAATACAACACCACCAACTCACATCCAACAAAATCTACCCCATATATCTGGGCAGGAGAATGGTCCTATATTCCTTGGACCGCTAAAGCTTGGGCAAATTCCTACCACAAAAAGGTATCAACAACTACCAGCAAATTCTGTAATTTCTACTGTCCCAAGCATGGAATGTAGCAATAGAAAATCAGTAATCAAATATATGTACATGAAAACCTTCAATATGGAATGCAAGCTAAGTATGGCACTTTAATATGAGACACGCCCAACGTAAGCCCCAAGAGGCAAATCCCTATTCATTCAGGAATTTCCAATCTTTTTTTTTGTTTTTTTGCAAAAAACTAATACTGAATACCTACCTTCATCCGCTTTATGTCCATATCCTTTTCCCAACATAAGATATCCCCTGCTAAGGGCTCTTGACTGCTTTCTAATTGAGACCGTTTCTCGGAGAACTCAATGCCCCTCATCAATCTGCAACACAAACCACACAGTTTGATGATATACTGACCAATAACATTACAGCTTTGTTGCTATCAAGCAAATATACCAAATCATCAATGCGCCTAGAATTTTGCCTTTGCTATATACATAGAAATCAGGCCATCTGCACAGATGTTAAAGGAAATTATTTAATGTGACAGGAAAAGTGAAAAAGGGACAGAGCTCAGTGTCCCCATCAAGCATTTATGTGCATTTCCACCTGTTCATAGTAATGGGATTTATGGCTAATGTGTAAGTGCGATCAGATTTAAAACTAGTAGTAATACATTGGTTTGAGCTAACTGGGCAACTGCAATTGAAGCAGTTAGCCACCAAAGTCGGTGCGCACTTATCCCATATCTCGGCTTTGTCTTGTCTTCTCAAAAACATTTTCAGCGATCCGCCGCTTTTGCCAAATCCATGACACACCCCTTTTTAGCAGGTCAAAGTATGGCTAATAACCAACCCAATTGATATTTTTCTCAAGTTTGTTTCTATAGGCCTACCAGTTGCAAGTAATCAAAGCAAATCTTTGCAGCTTCTCGTAAAACTATAGGATCTGGTGCTCCTTCTGGAACATTCACGCAAACTCTCAGTGCTAAGCTGCTGCAAATCAAAAGAAATGACAAGTAAATATCAAAGGTCACATACCCAAAACATACTAAAAGTTCCCAATTACTACTATTTCTATTACAAATTCTGACACCAGTTGGATTGATCAGAAGGGTGTATCTTTCTTGTACTTAGTTTTCTCAATATTATAACTTCCTTTTACTTTGTTTTTGTTAAATTCCATCTGAGAAAAAGATTTAACTTTAAACAAAATTAAAATTACTTTCTTTTGTCAATTAAGGTTACAAGTGGGCAAATTAATTGCCAAGGAAGCTCTTCTTATTATTTCTTGCAGAAGGTTGCAAACATTTTTTGCATGTAACATTGAAAAAGAAGAATGTCTGTGATACTACTTGGTACCTGGGTCCGTAATGGTAAAAAAAATTTCCCTAGAAAAGTCCATATTGGATGGCTATCACACACAAATGGATTTCGCTGCAGTCAAATGAAGTTAAAAGGGGCACTACCAAATTCTCAGCCTCGACACCTATCAACACTCCCACCTTCAAACCTGAGATACAGTATTAAATTAGAAACCTGTATTTTTCCTGAGTTTTCAAAATGCTCTGGGTTTTCCCTGACCAGTAGCAAACCCCGGATTACTATTAGTAAAATAGACTCAATGCACCCCCCAGAAAATACTTGTCAACCAATAAATACTTCAACTTCCCTTTCCTGCACTAAGCAATGCTAGACCAAACTGAAACACATGTGGAACTCTGCATAGAAAAACTTCATAGTTCTGTCCAAAGTCTGGTAGCAAGGAGGGAAAATGATTCAATAAATAATGTCATGCACTTATGTACAATATGCCAAGTTTATTATCCAAAGCAAACTGCGTGTAAACTGGTTTATGATCAGGTCTGGGATGTGCTGAAAATTACAGGTCTGATATGTGCTGTAATGACAGGTCATTAAAATGCCTTCAAGCAGAACTTTTAATTATGCAGTGGTGAAATTTCCCTGCAAATCCCACAGTAACCCTCCTAGAGAGCTATGATGAGACTTGTGTTGGAGTAGTTCAAAAGTTTCCACTCCACCCTCCCCTCCGAAATATACCACCAAGGTTGTGAGAATTGTTCTAATTTTCTACATGTACTTACGATGATCCCAAACTAGGGGCATTTTTTGTGCTCAAAAAGCTTCAGACACCCCCCTCGTTTCCACTTAAAAATTTCAGTGCGTCCCTGCCTAGTAGCGGTCCGCCATGGCTACTCGGTAAGGCCCAACCATATGAAACTTCAACTGGCTTCAGATCCCCTTGCTCAATTTTTGTACCTTCCCCAAGGCCCCCTGCGGGAAGGGCCTGGATGAGGGTTACTAGTTTGATCATTCGTAGTAAGACAGTATCAAATAGAACATCTCACAACTTGGTGAGTATATTCTATTTTTATATCCATTGAAATACTTACGAATGATCCCACTAGTGCATGACTGCCACCCTGGTCACTAGTGGGATGAATGGAGCCGGTATCCTCCGTTGTAGCTGGGTTTTCTCGCCATGTTCAAGTTTTAATGGAAAGCTGAATAATTTTGCCCCATATACTGTCCATAATTATAAACATTATAACAATGTTTAACGTCAGCACATCTGTATCAAAGCACTAAAAGTTATAATAACACCGGCACTCCTCACCTTATGATCATGTTTGTGGATGGCTGGCATCCCTCCTCTTACTCTGACTGTTTTGGCCACGATTGATTACTTGTAAGGACGTCTTTCAAATAATATTCTGAAACGTGTAAAGGCGTCCTCCATCCTGCTGCTTCCATTATTTCAAGTATGTTCACTCCTAATGAAAAGCCCAAGATGTTGGCTGACTTCTAATTTCATGACATGCGGGTTAAGGCGTGTTTACTGTCCATTGACGGAGGCTTTCACTTTCACAAAGCATCATGAGATGAGGGACGTGACCCATCGTGGAAAATGTTAGGATTGTGTTGCAGTTTTGTAAGGTTTAGTTGTAGAGATGAAGACGGGGTCAGATATTGGGATCCATAGGATTTCCTTTTCCCTTCCTTAAGGCAAGATATGGTCAAAGGTGGTAATAATATGTTAGGCGAGCTCTGACTGGACACCAGCGTTTTATCCTCCAGATCAGTAGTAATTCTGGGGAAGCTCTGGAAGAACTATTGGCTGAGGTGCATAATTGAGTGTCTGTGTTTTGGCCATGAAACCATGCGCACGAGGAAGTAGAGTGACATCGTAGAATTTGAGAATCTCATATACTTCTTGTCTGTAGATAACGCATGGATTTCTGACACTCGTCTGGTATATGCAGCATCAGAAGGAATGCTGTCTTCGAGTCAAATCAAAACGAGAAGAGTGGCTGCCTTTGTCCAATGGTTCAAACGGTTCGCCGGCGACGTACTGAAGGATTGCTTTTAATACACGTATTTAGCTATCTGTACCACATAGATTCGTTTTGTTGCGACTTGGTACGGTGGAAATTCACCACTCGGCTTGACAACACTTCGCTGAAAATGGTAAACACGTTCGCTCAGCCAATTTGTTCAGTAGAGATAGATTTTACGCCGGAGAAGCTACCAGACCAAATGCATCACCAATTGGCCACCGATAATCGATATTTACTTGGATGTAAATTGGGCGTGCATGAGTCCACACGACCTGTACGCAAGCTAATAGCAAGATACGCTACATTAGCCACGTCTCCGACAGAGGCAGAATGCGGATCACCTTGTGGTTTTTGCATCGGACATTGAAGCGTCGAGTCTACTATGAAACCTAGTGGAGGTCGGCTTCCTTCCTGCTCCCCGCCGCCAGGGAGGCCAGCGTCTTTGTGAAAACCGTTGCATTGAAGTAGGAGCTTGAGAGATAGGCCACACAGACAAGTGTCGAAGATTTAGCCCTTTGGAGCGACACTCTTTGTTTCTTCCGTCCACCACCCAGATTTTTTAGCCTTAAAGGAATCAGTCTTGGATGGTCCCTTCCAACCAGCTGACCATTCTCAAAAGCCAACCTGGACGTGGCCAAAATGGGGCTGCAAGCAGTTCTTAACTTGACCCATGATTGCTTCGAAGCATCCGTCGTGGTATTAACTCGATGATTTATCTCGTGAAACCTCTTTCCCACCATAAGCATTCTTGTGTTTGGTTAGGCACACATAGTCCTCTGTCTCTTAGTAATCCCGAACTGGACAGTCCTCATCCTCAATCTGCAGAGGGTAGAAGGTCTCTAAGCTTGCCAGCATTTTCGAAGCACGAGGCCCCCCCCCCCCCCCCACCCCCCCCCATATATGAGCAGAGATAAATTCCTCATCAGAAATGAGAAAGATACTATCTCACAGTTTCGAGATTCTCTCTTCTGTCGGAAAAACTTTGCTTCAAGTCCAGAATTGCTCCTACAAAACTCCGTCTTCTGACGTGAGATTAGGATTTTCCTTTGCTTATCCGAAACCCAGCTCTTTCACCGCTTCATAACCAAGTAAACTGACTACTCAGACCTCGCTATCTTGAAGCTACAAACAACCATTCATCGAGATAGACAAATATTCGATACCCCTCCCTCCTTCTCAGATGTTCTGCCACTTTCTTCACCAGTCACCTTGTAAGTAATAGAGCAGTAGAATCCGATTGGCAGAGCTCGAAATTGGTAAGAAGCTTATTGTCTAAACTGAATCGAAATCCACTTTGATGAGGAAAAACTGGAACATTAAGGTAGGCGCTTTAAAATCCAATGTCGCACCACACCAGCCCTTCTTCAACTCTTTGATGACAGCTGAAAGAGGCACCATTTCTTAAAAAAGCTTCGACGAAGATATCTGTTCAGAGGGCATAGATTTTGAACGATCTGAGTTTCCTGTTTTCTTCAATGGTAGGAGAAAAATAGAATCCCTTCCTGACTTTTTCTTATTGGAAAAATATCATTTTTCCTAACAATTCCTTCACTTACGTTTTTAAAACATGCCTTTCACATTTCTCTTCTGGAGAGGCGTAGAGCAAAAACTGACTTTCATCACCGGTAAACTGCAAATGGTAATCTCCTGAAGTTGTTGAAGAACCCATAGATCCGAGGTTATCGACCGCCACGCCGGGAGGCATAACTCAGATGCCACTCCCTGGCGCCATAGGTAGGTAGGAGTCAATTGTATCTTCTTCTCCTACTCGGCGCCCCACTCTGGCGCCTCTGGACGGTCTGTAGTAGGAAGAATAACCTCTGTACTGTCTACAGCCTCTATAGTTGGATTTGCTGCCCTTAGAGTCATAGCCCAGACTTCCGGAAGGAACCTCGGTTCCTTCTAAGGTATGAAAATACTAGATCGGAAGTCCTTCTGGCGGAAAGCCATAATTGTAAAGTCTGTACCTATACGGTCTAATCTTGAAGAACCTCTGGTCCTTGTGACTTAGGCACCTTGATCAGCAGCTAAACTCGTTCTTCTTCCAGAGAGGCTTAACTAGACCACCTTCTTCCCAAAAAGATCTTTTCCCCTCTAGTAGCATTGGAGGAGAACTTCTTTGGCTTGGAAAAATTCCAGCGCAACTGCATTCTTCCTTCCAGAGCCACTAATTGGTAAGCAATCTTAGTAAAACGGCTCATTATAGAAGCGTGATGAAGATCTCTCAAGTAAAAAGGCATCCTCTCAATGGCTTCACTAGACAGCTCTAAAATAGGCCCCAATAAACATCATCAGGATTCGTAATAGAACAGGCTACAATCGATGTACTCAAACCATTACGGGCAATCTGTTCCAAAGTCGAAGATCAACATCCTTGCCCTCATTCCAAGAATCTATTCCTCTGAACATGTTCGTTATGTTTCTAGTAAGAACCGCCTTCGATAACCGGGTGGGCATGGTCTTGGCTTGGGTAAGATTTAACTCATCAGACTACAATCTATCCCAGCATGGTCTGGGACCTATAGGAGCTGAGAAGAATTCAAAATCTTCACTTACATTGTAAGGGAAAGACCAGGAATCCATCTGAAAGGGTGGAGTCCTTCAAAATAGCAGAATCACATTTTAAACCTCAATGAACCAAAACGGCCGTCAAAAAAAGGGCGCAGCAACACTGGGAGATAGGTACTGTAAGTCTTCGAAATCTTCCGTCAGGGAAGAGTCAGTATCGGAAGAAAGGAGCTCCATAAATCTGGGAAATCTCTTACAATTTCGTATCCTCAATCAAATCAGAGCCTCTACCCAAGCTATCACCAGTGCGCTCTAGACTGGAAGTGCCTTGACTAGAATATGCAATGAGCGGAGTAGCATCAGCCGGTATTGGTTGAGTAGCCTTAAAGAGCTTAACTTGGACTGTATCACTAGGAGCTGACATCGAGGATGGCTCTTGTTACGATGAATCACTTGTAAGAGTCATGAGAGGATAGATCTCTATCAACATAATCAGACGTAACAACTTCAGGATTCAGTACACCATGGTGTGAAACAGACTTCCCTTATTCACAGGTTATAGATTTCTTAACTCTAGACTTGTAGAAATCATCCTCTTTAGGCATTGAAACATAATAATGACTGACATTGTTCAATTCGATCTTTAACTGCAGGAATCATAATAAGAGGCAATGTCATCTATACTAGAGGAACGTTTCTGTATAAGTTGAAAACGTTGAGGAGAAGCCACTGTTTTCTTGTCTACATGATCAGAACTTGGTCTAATAGTCTTATGAGAAGAATTCCCGCTATGTCTTGAACCCGAAGAATCCTTCCGATCATAGAACTAGATCCTAGACGTGAAGAACTACCTGAAGGAGAGCCTCTAGATCTTCGATAGTCATGGCTAGGAGAATCTTAATGACTATTCTACTACTTGTGTGAGACTTTGTAGGCGTAGAGGAGAAAGTATTCTAAACCTTAGAGATATCCCTGTCCGGAGAACGTCGGCAGTGATGACTGGAACGCCTCTCTGAAGAGTATCTATTCATTATGGTCTAAATTCGCACTTCTCTCAGTAGATCGTCGGCTACGGAGACTATCACTGGAAGACTTGCGCAGTGGACTGTGGCCCCTGGAAAGGGAGCGATGTCTAGAAGATACAGTAGGCCGATCCTTATCCTTCCTATTACCATATGAATATACAGATGGAGAGGAACTCTTTCTGGATCTACCGACTACGGCTAGACCCTTGAACTTGAACGGAAGGAGAACGGTTTACATGCCGCTGAAGACGAAGGTGACGGCCCTACTTTGGGCCCGATGTGAAGTTGTATATAATTTTGAAAATTAATTCGGAAATAACTACGAGGGCGGCCCGACGGTTGAATCGGTGGAGGAACGTTGAATACAATTTTTTTTCACACGCTCTGAAACTCGAGACCGCCCGAAAGTTACTAGGTGGGACTGACTGGTTAGAGACCGGAAACCACTTATTCAGGCACTACAATCCCTGACGCCGGTCCCATAACAAATTCCAGTCGCAGAAAATTTTAAGCTAGTTCCAAAAAAAAAAATCATCGTCGTAAAAAATTAAGCTTCAACTAAGTCTTTCTCGAAGCATTATAGTTCAAATGAACTTGTCTTGTGCACGATGGAGTTCCCAGAAAAATGTTTAGTTTGGATCACCTATGTACCGAAGCGGTCGGCATCTGATAGCATTTGAAAATATATCCTCTAACCCCATGAGTACCAGGCTAATTTACAGCGTAATTTCGGTCAAGGTCGTGGATCAAATTGTAGAAGTTTGTTGGTTTAAGAAAAACTCGGGAAAACACCAGTCTTCAGATATAAGGTTACCATTTTCTGTTTGCCTTTTCAATACATCAGCAACTTTACAAATAAAGTGGATATCACCCCCAGATCAGCCCATCCTTCTATCCGCATGTTTAAACCTTGTTGCGACGTGCCGACGTTTCAGCTTCAGCAACATGGCCTGAACAAAAGGTTGGCTTTTTCTCATTTCAAAGTAGAACAGCGATGCGTATAATAATTAGTTCCCTCCTTGCGGTCATTTCAACAATTGTATAATAAGCAAAAATTTATCCCAATTTAAATCGACCCCTTGCCAACATATTTTTAGGCGATTAAGATTCCTTCAAATTAAGTTTTCCGTTCTGTGGCCGTTCCAGTCGCTAGGGACCAAGAATTAAGTTTCAATTCATTAACCTTGAAGTGAGTTAAGCTTGAGAATTAATTCACAGTTTGTCAAGCCAATTGATGCTTCCCAACACCCAATTTGTTTTCAATATACAACATACCTATTGAGTCATTTATTTATCAAATTGTTATCTTAATTCATGTTTAGGTGCATAGGTTTATTTTTAAACCGTAAAAGATCCAGGAAATTCATAACTCCATGATAGAAATGTAGTAGCACTCAGAGAGTTCAATGTACCCTACTTAATCAATAGAAGTGGAGCTGTCCAGAATCTGTCACCATGGTAAGGTCTAACCCAAGCATAATACCCACTTGACCTAGGTTCACCTCCCAAGGCTGTGGCTCATCCCTTGGACAAACAACACTGCTGATACTAGGTGTTTTAAGAATTCATCTCAACGTAACACACTTCCTTTCAATTACATTTTTACAATGAATAGCGCCGCTCATTACTGATTGGTGACGTCATATTTGCGATATAGCTGGGGGAGATTTTGAAATTCCTTATGGTGTGTTCCTACCGTTCGAGAGACTTTTTTAGGACCTCGGGTGGTACAAATTATATTCGCAATGAAATGGGAAAATACGGTATGGTCTCGGCTATCGGAAGCTAAAACAAATTTAATAAGACTTTCCAGTTGTTGCAGGTTTTGTTGTTTGTTTTTTATGTCATACCCCGTTGCGCCATGATCACTCCCGGGAAATTTAGGGTTTGAAAAAGTACTTTGCCTAATAATGGTAATTTGCGCTATATAATGTGACTAGGGAGATCTACTATGTGGGCGTAATTATGTAGATCATTCCTAACCCCCGTGTCATCATTGCAAGCGGACCGATTCACTTTAAAATAATGTGACACATTGGAAATATGCATGGCTACTTTCCGACAGTGGAACCAAGGTTTGAACTGGGATTGCAATGGGGTATTGATTGCGTGTCATATGATATGCGCGGAACGTGTTTGTGGGCGCGTCAAGCATGGTTTTCATGACCTTAAATTGACACACAGTTCAATTGTGTGTGATATTGAGGTCAGTCACCCGAATGTATTACACATGCCATGCCCGAATTCAGCGTCGGTGACTAGTCCACTAAATGTTTATACAGGACGTATCAATTGTGAGATCTTTGTTTGTGTCACGGGGGGAGTTGTGTTTTTTTTATTTATTTATGGGGAGGGGAGGGTGAGCTGCAAACAACTTACAGGTTTGATTTATTAACAATATAGTTTTGACATTGAATTTTCCTAAATAAAAAAAATAACAGCAAAAGATTGAGGTAGTTTTTTCTTTGGTCTTGTTTGCCTAAGTTTAAAAAGAAAATTCAATTGGTCATTTTAAACAATAAATTACACTTTAAAGGTTATCAACTTTATATGACACTTAAATGTCCTGACGCGCTTTCATTCCCAAATCATCATCATCATTTAATCATGGCATTATTACAGTATATATTTCCATATCCTTACAATTAGGGCCTTTGTACACAACAAAGGTTCAAAACAGGCTCAGATTGCACCAAGAGCATCAAATACCGATCAAAACACTACTTTCCTTCGAGCCCAGCGAAGGGAAAACTCTGTCTTCATTTGAAGAATATCTAACTCCACCCGCCAATCACCAACAAAGTCTCATGTCCTCTACACTAAACTCCTGACCCCGTCGGTATACTATCGGTAACGTCGGCGGCCGCCCCCCCCCTGCCGTAACATACCTGAGTCATAGCTACGGGTACGTAATCAACGGCCGTCAAGACGTGTAAGCTGATTATAAATTATCATCATACATCTCGAAAATACTTCTATAACATCATCACAACGTCACCAATCCTCCAGAAAAAGCCGTCCAAACTACGAGTACCATCGGTACCAGTTATTCATACCATAATCCGCATCAATAGCTTACAAGGCCGGCTGGGCTTTCATTCACTGCAGCCCTATAAACTGTCTAATAACCTCTGGAGCAACCGTAGATAATACGTCTGGAACTATCCAAGATAGAACTTGACTGCTCTTGAAGAAGTCTAGGTTGAGTGTAGCGGTAGAAAGCTTGACCGGTGAACAACCCTAGGTAGATCCCTGACGTAAAGGAGCCTGTTTCGCCTTGGCCTTTGTCTCTTAACTTTCTAACGTTCTTTCCCCATATACCCGTCCAATTCATCAAAGAATTTCTTCTGGAACTCCCAATTCTGTCTACCCTTGTGTATTTACAGGTCTCTCTCTGAACAGCTCTGCCTTCACACAATTCCTGGAATGTCTGGTCTTTGTCTTGTCCTCGAACGAACTCTACATCCCAAACATCTTCGAAGTGGTTCTTCATTCTGGCACACATCTTCAAAAGTCCAACTACTTTAACGGTTGTTTTAGACTACGAAGGATGACCCGCACCGCGAATCGGAGTTCCAAAAAGGGGAGAGCCAGAATAGGCCAAGGAAGACAAGACGACGACAGAAGACACGGGCACCCCCCAAAAAAAGTTTTGAGAAAATTGAAGATTCATCGGCACGAGCTGGTAGTACGCTGGTGATAACACAAATGACATGTTTGCACCGCGAGGCTATACAAGGGCGAAAAATAAATATAATAAAGCAAGGGAGCAGCACGAGACCGGACCTATCCCCAACATGCCCTGGCGGTCTAGTGTGGACTTACGTAGGTGGGAGCTAAACACCTGGCCAGAATAAGCCCACTTAAACACCCGCAGTACGGGCAGCGCGAAACAAAAGGCCTGAGGCTCGCAGGGCAACCATGTGAAGGGATAATACATAATATATATCTGATACTTATGTTAACAGCTTCCGAATTCCACTCCTTAGAAATCTTCCGAATTCCACTCCTTAGAAATCTTCCGAATTCCACTCCATAGAAATCATCCGAATTCCACTCCTTAGCAAACTTCCGGATTTCGGTCTAAAGAAAACATCTCAAACTTCACCAACACATCATTATCCAAAGCTCCGACGACCCGTAGTAGAGGTAGATGTTTATCAGATATTATATGTATACATAAACAAATCGCCGATAAATCGGCGATAAAGGGGAAAATATTATGTATAATTATCCCATTAAAATTTTCACATGGTGCCCCAACTGAGACACAAAAAAGGATTCTGGACGCCAGTGACGTCATATGGTTGGGCGTACCGATGCTAGCATGGGACCGCTACTAGGCATGGGCGCACCAAAATTTTTAATGTGGCAATAGGGGTGTCTGAAGGCCTTTTTGAGCACAAAAAATGCACTAGTTGGATCATTTCGTAATGTATATAATGTATAAAATAGAACTCTGATATTCATCACCTTGATCTGCAATGACAGAAGAGTTAAAGGGGCATTTCGTGATCCACAGCCTCGTCCCCCCGACTTACCTAAAAGATGTTGAGATTTTTATATCATCTGAACCGTTAGCCTTAGTAATCCACGTGTGCTCAATCTTATGTACAAATTCGATCGCATCTTTAAGAAATTCCCAATTTTGTATATTCTGTCCGTAAACGGACAGAAATTACAGCACAGTAGCCTATGGGACCGTGGGAAACGAGCAATTGCTCATAACACAAAACCGCAATATCGGAATCAGCTCAAACTTTGGGAATAAACTTTTCTCAAGGATATCTAGTGATCAATGAATAAAACAGAAGGTGCTGAAATCACGAAATGCACCTTTAACATACTATTCTCTCCAAGTCTCTGATATTCATGAACTTGATCTGCAATGACTGAAAACAAACACACAAGTCTTTCTAATGGTGGTCCTGGGTAAAGAGGGAAGAAATTGAGTTAAAGCGCCTTACTCAAAGGCGCAACACATTGGCCACAGACGGGCTCCAAAACTCCCAACCTTTGAAGCGTGGGGCGGGCTATCAAAACTTAAAGTTGGGGTAAAGGTAAGACATTCCGATTGAAGGGTTGTAAATCTCAACAACAAATAAGGAAAAGGTCTGTCGTACCAGGAGAGCCCTCCTTGGCCGGCAGACTTTTCTTAATATTTGTATTTTGAGCAAGAGGGGGTAACTTACTAGGGGGACTGGTATGTATGAAACAATGCATGAATTCTAAACTAGTAGCCCAAATAAGCCCTACAAGTGTTTGGTACATTATTTTATTCTGTGCATAGATTTACTTACATCAGCTAGCATGTTATACTGGGCCCTTCTAACCAGTGTTATAGCTAACAAATCATAGACGGCTGTGGCATTGAGGAATGTATGCTTTCTGCTCTGTGTGTGCTCCTTATGTCGACTTAACACTACATCACGATTCACCTGATAACAACAACAAATAATGACATATGTAACTTGATACTTTGTTAGGATTGACTAATACTGACTATGTTGGATAATGCACCAACAGATCACAGGTGAAATCGGCAGGCAGTTTGATGTGACTTTTATGGACAGGCTGTAACATCACAATTTCACTTTCTGTGATGTGTAAGGAAATAACATTCACCATTAATCAGCTTTGAAATGCCACATGATGAAAATTCCTTGTTGAGCAGTGCATAAAATCTGTCCAGCCAAATGTTACTATCAGTAAAATATCTCATTGAAGGATCATTGTCATCAGCTTTGGTTGATAGTGGAATTTGACTTATAGTAGCAAATGAAGACTCGTAACAGACAAACTGAACGTTGACCATGGACACCCCCCCACACACACAAACACACCCACACACAAACACACGCACAAAAAAACACACACACAAACACACATACAGCTCATTTTATAACATTACACATCCAAAACTTATTCAGTGGGGAAAACAATACATACAGCTGCCCCTCATTCTCATGAACCTGTATTCAGGTAACAGACCCCCATTGTAACTAACCTGTAATTCGGCAATCAGCAACAAAAGAAGTGCCTCCTCCTCTACATTCTTTGGTACAAATAAACTGAAAATAATTATATAAAGTCAATACATACTGCATGATAACTATTAATATTTGAACAGATATTTAAAGGGTGGGATCTATTGTAAGTAAGAATGAAGGCCAAATCATGAACTGCTAAAACTACACTTTGCTTCTGAAAGGAATCCTGTAGACCAAAACTACTTTTGTGATCAAAGGACCCTGCTTCCTTACAAGACATTACCTCAATGCTACCTATTTCGAGCTACAGTACACCACTTAGATAACATTATCACTGACAATGTAAAGGTGGGTGACCCAATCATGATCTGACATTTCAAATTATGTTTACTCCCTCATGTGGAAGCATATCACCAAGAAACGTCACACTATGAATTTTTAACTAAATTGGTCCAGCTGTTTGGATATTAGAAGCACTGTGGTTGACAACATTCATGGACATTTTTATTCATAACATAAAAAGGAACCACTTCTCGGGCCTTACATTTCATTGGGGTAATGAGAAAAACAAAATCTCAATCTTGATATAGGATAAAGTGGGGGAGATGAGGTTGTCGACTGGGGCACCCACCTTAAAGCTGGCCTATAGACCATCAGCGCCGAAGGTTTTGATCAAAAGAACGAGGTACCAATATCTGAGCACGGGAAAAAATATAACTTTGGCAAATATGAAAGTCTGCCGGAGGCCCGCTGCTGCGTGTGGCCCTGGGGGAGGGGTAAAGTTACTATGGGGTCAAATGTTTAAAGTGCTCTAAATCTAATGTAATATGGCTCAAATTATTCCTTAGGTAACCAGAAGTAAAAAAGTCAATTGGATCACATGCGTGCTGTGCTTCCTTTCCAAGATATTTGGGAAAATAGGCTAAAGGTCATTTGTTTTATTCAAGAAAGGTCAACGTTTCTAATACCACAATTTCTTTGTAAAAAATATCAAAAACATTATTTAATGATACTGATTCAAATATGCCTTTTATTTTGCATAGGGTTGGTTCCCTTTAATAGGGAGGGGTATAATGTCCCCATCCCCATAGAGTTCTACAGGGAATGTTTTACCCTTCCATTATAACAAGATGATGCCGAAGGTGCAAAAGCATTTCATAGTTGGAATCAGTATCATTAAACATTTAAAAAAAATATTTGTACAAAGAAATCATTGGATATTACAAACGTGTGGACCTTTTGGAATAACAAATGACCTTTAGCCTATTTTCCCAAATATCTTGGGAAAGAAAGCACCCCGCATGTGACCCAATTGACTTTTTTACTCCTGGTTACTACAGAATTAATTTGAGGCTATATTACATTAGATTTTAGAAGCAGTCAAAATTTGACCCCCATAGTAACTTAACCCTCTCCTGGAAACCACACGCAGAGCAGCGGGTTTCCGGCAGACTTTCATATTTGCAAAAGAATTTTCTCTTAATTTTCCGTGTTCCAGATTATGGTACCTCATTCGTTTGAATCAAACCCTTAGGGTTGATGTTGGACTACTAAAAAGACACTTTTTTTTATTAAGATCTCGAGTTGATTTCTAAGGATCACAACCTTACAATTTCATTTGTCTGTTTCTAAGTCTTACCACGGGATCGCAGGCATCCAATCCACTACAATAATGGACCTAGTCTTTGGATTGTTCACTGGACCAAAATTAAAATTAATTGGAGTTGCAGATGATATTGATTTTTTATTCTTTATCTATTATACCATCAAATTCAAGGTGAATATCTAAGAGAGCTTATCCAGTAGTCCTACTATCAGGGACTAATTGGGCACCATATGCCAATGTGCTACGTTCTTCCATCCAATGAACTCTGAATAATATACATCCTCTTCCTGAAATAGTCCCATACACTGAACCAGTATAGATAAGAAAACAAAACAATGCTACGTAATTATTACATATTGGTGAGTGTTTATTGTATGTAATATGTAATCAATAAGTCATCTTTATAATCTATCCCAACCAGCATTTTTTTAAATTATGGATAGTTCAATGCAAACACCACAGGGGATACAAAGATCCCAGTTCAGTAAACAAGCAAGACTGTGTAAGCTACTGCCATATTTTTCCATAACAACAACTATTGTTAGGCCAAAGGGGAAAGGAAATATTACACCATGTCTAAAAAAGTCAAAAATTGGGCTCACCACAGAGGGTTATGTGGCAAAAGTGAATCCACATACTTATGGCATGTATGAGGCAAACCTTTTTGTTGTGGTATGGGGTTTGAATTCAACTCAGGCTTTTTTGAAAATATAAATTTTTTTATTTTTTCAGGTTAGATTAGAGGGAATTTTAAAGTCCAAAAAGACCAGAAAACCCAATATCTGCCATTGGGGGTAGCGAGTGAGATCTACTCCTGGAGCATGGTTGGAGGTCCAAAAACTATGTCAGCGGCAAAAACACCGAGGAAGACCATGGTTTGGTGTTAAAAAATATTTTTTCTTGGTGAAGGAATTGATTTAAAACTGTTCCAAAACTATCAAATTTTGCATGTGGTGCCATTTTTCAAGATGGTATCATGGTTCATTGACACAAACCTTACATCTCTTATTTTAGGGGTTAGACTATTTAGAAAACTGCACTGTAATTACCCCAAATGACCTTTGACCTCAAACACTGTTACCACACCAATAGGCCTTTGTTTCAATACATCAAATATGAACCCAAATCCACACTTAAAGAGTTACCACACATGACACTAAAAACCATGTTTACATGCACAACAAAATGCCCCTAAAGTGATCCCTATAAGATCATTGACCCCAACATCTGTGCTCCACATAAGCTGCCGGTTTCAAATATGAACCTTGCTCCATTTCTGAATAAAAGTTAACAAAACAACTTTGACACTAAAACCATATTCAACATGACACAAATGACCCAAGAAACCTTAAAAGGGACATCTGACCTTCAAACATCTATACCCCTGACATAATCCCCTCTTGTGTAATTAATATATAAATTATTCCAAGTATGAAAAAAAAATTACCAAAAGTGTCTACCATCATGCACAACAATAATGGGCTGCAATAGACCCCTACAGACATGACTGCAATAGACCCCTACAGACATGACTGCAATTCACTGGTTGTAGTACACCTAACAACCATTGGTACTTGTTCAAGCCTCAGCTCCTGCACCTGCTAGAAGTACAACAGACATAGGTTTTTTGCATTGTGATTCAATGGATCCGACCAAGAAAAACTTGGCAATTATATTACATTGCACTCAGCGGTGAGAATACCTGTAACCCCACATAAGCCCCTTGTTTCAACATTAAAAAATTACCCCAGTATAACCTGATCCATCATTGCACTTTAAGCCAAACAAAAATTTAAGCAAAAGTATTATACACCCCTCAGTGCAACAAATGACCCAAATGGACCCATAAATGACCTTTGACCTTATCTGTACTCCACATAAGCTACTTGTTTTACACATACAAAACACCACAAAATTTTGAACTGTTCCCTCAAGAACTAAAAAGCTACATTTCTAGATGAATCACAAACACAAACACACCCCTCACCACACACACACACACTGACTACTGACAACTGACTATGAATGATGCCCAGTTATGAGTCACGTTGCTACAAGGTATCTCGATCCAGATGACCCTAAAAATACTGCAAGTGGTTCTTCTTCTTCTAGCGAACTGTGAAGCTGATTCCGGGGCCGCGTTTGTATCTTGATACGGACGCTTCCTAATATGGCCCGCTTTTTTGAGGACTGGGGACGGATTGGAACAGTCAGGGGTTTACACCCTACTCTTTATTCGACACTGACTGCGAGATGTTACAGTACAGTTGTCTGACTCTCTGTACACTGGGGACCGACGGCTCTTGACTTACATTACGTCCCCTCCGAAGGACGGATGCTTCATGAGTCATTTGCCCAATTCAAGTGAACCATGGAGGGAGCGGTATTCTGTATTTAATCAAATGACTCGTAAGAATTTAAATCCATAATTGAGCACCGCGTAAATCCCAGCAAGTGACCCCCACGGGATTCGAACCCGGGGGATTTGTGATTTGTTGGTATATTTGCGCCACAGGCAAAAGCACCCCAACCACTAGGACCACGCTTCTCCACGCTCTCCCAAAAACTTGCAAGATCTCTTGGCAGGAAGCAAAATATGGCAAAATAGCTCATTAATATGTGTAAATAGTGATGACAAATTGGTGTTACTTGCATTAGTACATGGGAAATGTAATAATGTTTTGGTGTAGTTTTTTTCATATAAATTTGACCACCAATGGTTTTCAATACAGGATTCCTGGAGATCTTGACAATAATGGGTGTCATTTTTTAAAATGTGTTCTTGGGCTTGTTTATAAGGGGGGGAAAATTGTACATGTGGGTAAACAATAAAAGCGTTTTAAATTGTTCAAAATTTATACCAATCTTGTCTCGGTTGCTCATTAAGGTTTCTAAAAATGGTGTAGTTTTGCCATAATTTCCGACCTATTGTTTTAGTACAATAGGTCTCAAGAAAGTGCAAGGTCATTATTTATAGACATGGCCCGACTGCCCTCCCCACGATTTGCTTTGGAAACTGTTTTTAAAATACGTTCATTGGGTAACAAATTAAGATAAAAGGTATATAAATTCTTGTTTCACCTTTAAAGTGAGACTTTTAGAGATTTGACTAGTGGTCTCCCATAGACCCTTGGGACCACGGCAAATTTGCCCTCTTAATTATCCATCAAAACATATTGGCACTCGTGACCTGTATAATTTTTGGCTTTCTGTACAGTAAGACGAAACAATTTGGCACCATTTTTTAAAACCTAAACCCGATGAAATCTGATAATTTTAACCCAGTGTGCCTTGAACCAGTTTGCCTTGAATCTTGTTCTATACCCTCATGGTCGGGCCCAAAACATTACCTTTCTGTATCCTTGAAAGGTACTGAAAGTGATGAGGGTATACTGGCAAAACGAACATTTTGCCCCCCTTTTATATTTTTACCCCCGTATAAACTTGCCCCATAAATACATCCAAAAAAACACATTTTAAAAAAGGACACCATGATTTTTTGGAATCCTCATAACATTTTGCATTTAGAAAAATCCGTGGTTGCAAAGATTGGTATTGTAAATTTTCCCAACTCAATTTCCACATTGTACTACATGCACACCCTACCCACAACACCAATTAAGTTTTGTCAAATTGGACATTGGGATCTGGTAGAAGTTCCCCTTTCCTTTTAGATAAGAGCCAATCAGAAGCACATATGCTTACATGTGCGTTAGGTAAGTTACTTGCTATACACCACTACTTACATACTGGTATCACATGTGTCAACATAGAAATAGCGGATATGGTTAGACGTTCACCTTTTAGTCAACCAACTAGTTAACCTACCCAATATGGAACACAAAACACACCAAGGAATTCGCTGCCTTGTCCCACATATTGCCCCACTTGCTTTTAAGCCAGAGGATAAATAAATCACGAGTGTAAATTATGACAACTCCCCACCATTTTTTATAATGGTGGGATCCAGGTCCAAATCCTGCTGATAATTACTGTACCTTATGATATGAATTCTGTTCATTAGGGCAGCCTTTTTCCAAAACATATTGTACTCCTTGTTTTCTGCTAGCGACAATCACTAATCTGGTTGTGGCTTCATTATGTTCATCCCAAATTCCCAAATTGTTGAAGCTCCAGAAATCAGTGGGATCCACCCCCTGGAACCACAACCAGGCCCTAGACAATTCAGGCCCCTAAGAAAAGTAAGGTGCATTTGTGATTTCAGACCATTCTGTTCTATTCATTGATCACTAGATATCCTGGAGAAAAGCTTATTCTCAACATCTGAGCTGATCCCGGTATTGCGGTTTTTGTGTTATAAGCAATCGCCGTTTCCAACAGGTTCCCATAGGTGCCACTATGCTGTATTCTGTCCATTTACCGACAGAAAAATAAAAAATTGCGACATGTCTTTACAGATACAGGCGGATCCATCCCCGAATTTGCCAGTTAAGAGTGGGCAAACATGGATTAGTAGGATTACCCGGTTTAAAATGATATAACAAATATCACAATTTTGTAGGTAAGTCGGGGGGTATGAGCTGTGGATACAAAATTGCCCCTTTTTAAGGCTATCAAGGCCTGACGCCTAACATCTTTTTTGATGATTGAAAAAAAATATAAGATGTATTTATTTTCAGTTTGGTATTAAATATTTAAGTACTCTTTGGTAACAAAATCCAGCATTTGTTTTAAAAAAATTGACCGGAATGGAAATAATAGCCTCACCCACACCCATCTAAGAGTCAAAATTTTCAAGACCCGGGCTGTATAAGCTGCATTCTTTGCCTCGAATATTTCAGCTCCCCATATTCAGAATCTCCCCCTGCCTGCCCCTGAACCACACTAGGGTCCCAGGGAAGGCCCTAGCCTTAGGATACTTTTGGCTAGCAAACTTGATTTGAACCCCTTAATGAAAAGGTCTATCAATAGTCCTGGTCATATGCGGGTCATATGGATTCCCCTTTTATAGGACACGGCGCTTATTAATGTGAATTTAAGAAAATGAATTCTATCGGTAAACTATTAT
>JAMKCH010020850.1:0-35017 GCA_023653785.1 Ophioderma brevispina | reverse complement strand
TGAAGGATTTGAATTTATCTTAGATTATAATGAAAATTATACTTACCCAAGATGCCAGAGATGGATTCCAATCTTAAACTTTGCTCATATTGAAGTAACATTTTAAATGGACAAAAATTCATATTTATACCTGAAAAATAAATGAAAAAACAATTGTTAATTTTACCCAGAAAAAAACAATGGTAGTAATCCAACACAGAGTTATGAGTTACGAGAGTAAACCAAAGTCACTGAGGGAATAAATGGAATAAAATTTTTTTTTTTAATTTTTGCGTTTTGTAATTTCTGTTCATAAACCAAATACAAAAGTCACAAGGGTTATTCCAGTATATCCAAAAGGTATTTTGCACTTGACTGAAGTTTTGTATTGAGCTTAATGCTGACCTTTTCATAGATTTCCAATGGGGAACAATAAAAACTGGTTTTGGTTTATCATACACATTTATTTCTATCTTTACAAATTTGAGAAGTAACAAAAATAATGCATTTTCATTCAACATTTTAAATTTACTTTTTATCCTAGTAATTACACTAATGTAAACCAGTCACTCACTGGTAAAATAACATACACTGAAAGACTCCACAACCATAAATGTGTCCATTGTTTCAACATAACTTCTAAAAAATTAAAACACTAATATGTTCTAGCAGCATACACACCAACAATTTTGTACCTAATTTTGAAAGCTGCTAGCGTGTGAAAACAAAAGGGGTTTTTTTGTAATACCCTGCTCGTAATTACCTCACACCAAAACAGCCCAGTGGTTTGAGGGGTACATTCACCAGGTTATGACATGTAGTGTTTACTGTATGCTGTTGGTCAATTAGGCCATTGGGGCTGTACCCGTGTGTGTTGATCAGGTATTAAAATTACTCTGTTTGTTTTTAAAACTTATCCAGGGCTTAATTTAATAATGAGAAGACAAATATGATAAATCAGTGTGAAGTAAATAAATTTGGTGTCGTTGTGGGCTGCTTAGTAAATATTTTTGGTTTAGGAAGTTAGGGTTTTAAAAAGATGATATTCCATTGTACTTACGAAGAATCAGGTTTTGTCAAAAAACTTTCCCTACACGACTTCCTAAATGCGGCGGCCATAAAGTTTGGGAAAATAAAAAAAAAAACCTGAACAACAAATCTTTAAGACATTTCTGTAGACCAAATACCAAGGTTAGAAATGATATTTTCTATCTATATGACATTACTATTATGATTAATAATTTGGGTGCATAAAAATCTCTCGTTGCCACCTTTAATTTTTAGCCCTGGTAGCACTGTTTTGGTTGGTCCTCAAACTTCACCTAAAAATGATAAACAGAAATACGCAAACATAGTAGCATACCAGAGAGGTACACAAGCACAGACTTTTTCAGACTGACCAGAACAAATTAGATGTTTGGAATTTAAGGTTACTAATGGCTTTGGGTCCTCAGCATTCCAGTGTGCCTGTGAAAACAAAATACTTGTACCGATCTTGATATTTAAAACAATGATGGATGGACATATATAATCTAACTTAACCGTCCGGTATGTGCAGAACAAACACAAAACAATATCACATAAAAACAAATTTTTAAGGTACATAAATAACAACATATTATTTTTTTTTTTTTTAATCAGGCATATCTTGGCAATAACAGTTCTAATCAAGGGGATTTTGTTACGAAAACTAGGTTGATACAAGATGTTTTATACACAAAAAGGTTGGTAATATACTGGAAATATCTGTCCCAAAATGCATTCTCTCTATTGACAAAAGTCCCAACGATCCCTCGAAATATGTTCCCCTCATCAGGACCCCATGTCCCCATTGTAAAAGGACAGAATTATGTCTAAAATGACTGTCTGCACTGAAAATTAGAGAATATAGAAAACCCTGTTTACAATTTTTTTTTTCATTTTAGAATCAATGATAGTACCTATAAAAATAATATGATGCAGGTAGAAACTTAGAAGCGAGCGCTCAGAAATACACTGTATTGTCATATTGCCAAAATGCACGCAAGAATTCCATAAAAATTAACGTTTGGAAATCCCAAATGCCCAATCCAAAGCAGAATCGGGTACGGCCCCCCCGTTTAAGTCGTATTTATTCTTGCTACTTCCTAGCCGAATAGTTGACAGGCTTTGGTCAAACCAATGTTGTGTGCCGCTAATCCAAACAGCCCTGACAACATATAAAAAAATCAGAATTTTTCGTCAAGATCTCGCTTTTACGTGTTAAAACAGCCTGTGTTAAACCATGGCAAACATCTTAAAATTGGGATTACTTGGCCGGCCATCCCCTGAAGAAAAATCTATGGTTGAAGTTTTATTTTAACATATTATTTATCGTATTTAATTATTCCAAGCATAATTTTTTTTAAACAATCAGCACAACAGTTTATCATAGGTTTAATGTAGAAAACAAGGACATAAAAAATAAATTTGAGAGAAAAACAAATATTCAAATTATTTCTATATAGTAAATCCCAAATACAGGCGAGTCCAAAGCTCCCACTTACCACCCTGAAAAAATGTTTTTTGAGTGAAAGTTCATGTGACAGTACTATTTGGATTTAACTTTTTTTGGCCCATATTTCTGGAACAGTTTTGATCAATTCTTCAAATATAGGGCTGACTTTTAAAAGAGAGAAACCCTTAAAAGCTCCTTGTTCTTACCCAAGGTTGACAGGTTCTTCAACATTAGCTTTGATCTCATCTCCATATGTGCCACCTGGAAATTCGATGCAAATACAATGAAAGTCACATTTTATTTTCACCTGCTGATACTTGAAATGGTAATCAGCAATTTTACTATTTTTTTCAAAAGTATTTTGGGAGTACTTTTCTCAAGATTGAAATTCAACAAAGTAGAGTGAAACCTGTACTCAATGTCATGAGACAGAAAATGAATGAGGTGACTTCACTGTAAGGATTTTTTCTTCAAAGAGCGGAATGCTAGTTCAAGAGTATTTCACTCTTAGTCTGCGTATTGGGCTAGTCTGTATAATTATCACTTCAACTGCATAATATGCTTTACCTATAAAATGTCTTAACCTTACTCCTAGAGTGTATTCCTGTTGGGGACTACACCATCACAAACACACAAGTTTTTTTTCTGGTGAAACTCTACACCTTACAAACTCTACAAATTTGACCTTGAACTTGAAAGACAAATACAATGGTTGGTGTTTGCGAGCCTTAGAAGGTCCCAGACCTTTAAAACCTTAAGAGTAGGCAGTTCATTCCCATTACATAATCACAGGAAATTACTGCACAGAATATCTGTGTGAGGGTGTGTGTTCTGACTGGATAACATGAAGCGATTCAGAAACAAAAATTATGTGAAAGTCATCTTAACTCTATCCTTGCAATTTGAAATGTTACTGTAGTCATATTTCCCCTCAATATTAAAACGGCATTCCAACAGTTGATGCAGTTTTATTTATGAGATATAGTGTGCAATACCCTTGAAAGTCATTTCAGAATAAGTACGTTTTTGATCATCTCTCTGCCGGCTTGTGGTCGAAGCGTCACAGCAAAGTCATGTAATCATCGTAGGAAGAATTCAGTTTGTGATCCCCGTGTGCCAAACATGAGTACCAAGGATTATGCAACAAATCAAAATCCAACTCCGGCGTCCTGGATCCTAGATCTAGTCGTACAAGGCAGGGAGGTTTCGGGGGGGCAGGGCCCGGGGGGGGTTCTCACTTTTTTTGGGGTAGTATGTGCCTCCCGGATTTCAAAATTTGAGGCTCCGAGCTGGATTTGAGGCCCAAACAATTGGTCTCCGGATAGGTTGTCAAAAAATTCAAAAAATAAGCTGCGATTTCCTCAATTTCCCAGCTACTTTTTGAGGTTTTTTTTTGAAGAAAATTTGGTAGAATATGGCTTTGGACATGCATGAAAAGTAGGGTCTCTGGAACTGAAATGGTACAAAAATGGGGGTCTCTGGAATGAAAAAGAGCTGAAAATGAGGTCTTATAGGCGCACATACCCAACTTCATCCCACTGTGAGAACCCCCCCCGGGGTCAAGGACAACCGTATAAGCCTTACCTTCCAAATGCTTAAGGATTTAGTGGTGTGCGCCCCGTAGGAGACCGGCTGCAAGTTTGTGCCGCGAATCCAGGGTATGACATGCTAACTTAACAGCAACGTCCAATTCAAATCTCTGTACATGGACAGAGGGCGGAGATCGAAAAGTGAACCATTTTGTCGCAAAATGCATTATACCGATCATACTAACATAATGTGAAATTTCTGAAAAAAACCCAATGAACAAACTGAGGAAAGTGAATAATAATAAATGTATTAAAAATATTGCGAGCGTGTTATAACTAAATAAATGCGTATTTGATTAATAATATAAACTAATAACGAATGCAGCATGAATGAAGAAATAATGAAATAACAAATAAGAAAGGAAGGAGGGAGGAGAAGGAAGTTGGAATGAATGGAAGGGAAGGGGAAAATCACGGAAGGTAAGGGATGTGGACTTTTTAGGTCGTAATGAGTGATTGAAAGGGGAGGGAATGAGAGTTGGTATTTGAAGGGGGAGTGTAGTTGGGAAGGGTTAGTGAGAGATTGATGGGAGGGAGAGTATGGAGGGGTATTGTCTGCCACATGACTGTGTCATAATGTTGGTCAATGCTACCGCCACACATTTTAATAAAATATTTAAGATTTAAAAAAAAAAAAAAAAAAGGAGGGGAGGGGGAGGAGTAGTGGAGTGTGAAGGGAGGGAGGGGTGGGGGAGGGTAGTGGCATAATGTTGTCGATGCTACTACCACTCCATTTTTAATAGAGGTGAGCTATCATAAAAAAGTGTGTGAAACCAGGGTGCCTCATCGCAAATCCAAAATGGCCACCACAGTTGTCCAAAATTTATTTTTGACCATAACTCAATTATTTTCAGTTCAATTATTTTAATTTTGGTGGCAATACCCATGTTTTTGGGGTATTGGAAGCATGCTTATTCAACTTCCACCATAACCTTTCGTTTCTTGAATGCCGTTTTTTGCTTAAATTGAGCTCCGAGGCGCTTTCCATAATGTGCTCATTGAATGGTTATTTTAACATTCAAAAAAGTTGAAGATAGTTTTTATTATGAACACTTGCTAAAATTTTTGCGTGGTGTGTTTTGCAGTTTTGAAACCACAGGCTTTTTAATGTCAAAATTGCCCTCCATTGAAACCCACACAGAAGAAAGTTCATTGCCCCTGTATATTCCAAGGGGAGTGTTTTCTCAATTTAAATTGATGTCCACAGAAAATGTTAAGTGTCGATCACATCTCTTAATCTTCAGGAAATGATGAATCACCAGTTCTGATTATGGCCCCCCATTAACATATAAAACTTTTTGATTGATTGTACTTTTCTGGAAAGCGCCCTCGCACCAATTTTAAGCTAAACTGCAATATCGAAAAACAAAAGTCGTGGTGAGATGGAAGTTGGCCATAGATGATTCTTGCAGTGCCAAATCATGGTATTAGCCACAAAAATGAAGGCGATTAAACAAAGCTTGTCACGTTATGGTCAAAATATGATTTTGGCCACTTGGCGGCCATTTTGGGATTTTTCGTTGGTGTAAAAGAAAAAAAAAACGCAAAAAAAAACAACCCTGTTTTTCGCACTTTTTAAGACACTATCAGTGATTTTCGAAGAGTCAAAAATATTTGAAATTTGCAGGAATAGCTTAAAAGTGAAGAATAAGCCTGTAGAATTCTCACATGTTACCTTTTTTCAACTGAAGAATTGACCGAAAACTAAGAAAACGCATGTTGTTCAAAGATACGATTATCTCCATCAATAACCTGTCGTAGTAAGTGTCCGAACGTATTAAGATTTTTTCGTTCCAATACAAGAAATATTCAAGCGCACTACAAATTCTTTGCCTTCGCATTGACTCATAACGGTGACCTGTCATGTTTTGCCCTCCGTAAATTGCAGCTGGGAAGTTCCTGGTGTATCAATCGATGACATTCAATTACGTGCGAGCCCGCTATCCATGTATATAGGTCAGGATTCAAACTGCATCATCGACACAGACTTGACCTAAAGCCTAGACTAACCTCGACGATGTTGAAGTCAATACTTTTTTCCAAATTACTAAGAATTATTGAACGAAGGTCTTAAGAGGTGATTTTGGAATGTCCTGGACTGATGCTGCCAAAAAATGCACGTAAGACTTCCCTAAATTACCGTTTGAAATCCAAAATGCCCAAACCGTGTCCGACCCCGCCGACCGCTTCTAGGAGATTTTGGCCCGGAAATGATACCAGACCATATGGTCCTGAGCATAAGTAATCTGGAGAAATATTCTAGTCAAGCATGCTCCAGGACCATTATGGCAATATGGTCCTGGAACTGTGTTTTTGGACTTAGAATATTCTCCACTGCTCCTGGACCATTTGGCCACATTTCTGTACCATTGTGTATTCAAATATGCTCCAGGAGCATATTCATATATTCAATATGCTCCTGGGACCAATTTGTAATCTATGCTCCAGACATCTGGCAAAATATGGTCCTGACGCATATTTGACTTAAAGTCCCCGGAAATGCAAAGTAGAATTGATGTGGTTTGTGTCAAGTCTACAGGAGAACCAGAAAAGCATTCAATTTTGGGTTGGTGATGACTTCATTTGTGGTATCATTGATTTTAGAGAGTATATAGAAATTCCAGTTGACGGGTGTGAATCAATAGTTCACTAATGATCCCACTGGTATGTTCTTTTTTTCCTGGTGACCTGTGTTGGAATGGAATGCCCCGATAAGATTTGGAGTAGGTTTAATCATCTTCACTTTCCTTCCTGGGACCTTTAAAATTTTTTCCAGATATTTTTATGCTCCAGGACCATATGGTCCAGAACCACATGGTCCTGGAGTGACATAATTTCGGCCAAATCCACATCAAAGCCCCCGCCGCGAATAAAGTTTTGCCAGTGATACCTTAATGTAGCTGCATGCATCATGAACGGAAATTTTGTTTCATATATATTTCGTACATAATGCATATGTTGTAGCAGATATAGGCCCCGATTTTAGCAGGCAATTGGAATACGCCGCTTAGCTTAACAAGAGATTATATTAATTATTAGCCGTGTGTTTCAATGAGACGAGATTTACCGGTGTACACCGGTAAATAATCGTCTCATTGAATAACATCATAAAAGACATGTTTTCTGTAATTGTTTTTCAGGACTTTCCAACACGATCTGGATATTTTATGGAATAGCCACAACACGATTGCTAATCGATGGAAGTTATATATGGGTATATATGTTGCAATATTTAGTCAGCTCGATTTCAATGGTCTATGGTGTGTTAGCGGTGTGCACTGAAGGGCTAACGAGCTTCTGATTCGCAATACCGATTGATAATCCATACAATTCTCCTACATATCCCAAGCACGACTTTTTTGCGCGATGTAGAGATTTCGCAATAGAGGGAGAATATCCATCGAAATCCGGCGAACACTTGGTGCTATAATAACCACAGTGTTGCTGACACTTGATTACAATTCTCCCTACTGATGATTTACGTGAGACGCGCCGTGACGCGCCGTAAGTTTTAGACACAAGCATCTCTGCCCACCTCCCCTATGAAGATACACTGATAAAAATAAACATATTCACGCCTACAAGGCAAAAAACCATTTTCGAGTGGTTTTTCGGTATACACTTTTATTTACGGCAATGGACGGAAAATGCAATTCTGTGTGCTGTGTTCTGTGGAAACCTTCATCGGGGCTAGATTTTCCCGAAAGTTCAGGTGACAATTCATTTTTGGTACATGTTGCATGTAAATTGGGGGGATGGTAATTACTGAGGCTATGGATTTTTGAATAATCTACTATTTATTTTCTCCTTACATATCATTTTTTTTTCGAGAAGCAAGTTTAGGAAGCAATCTTGTTGCTTTAACCTGGATGGATATTTTGCATCAAATTTGAAGATGGTGCAGTCCTTACCTAACACAACACCAGGTGAAAGACGAAAGTTTGGTATGTCACGAAAGTTAAAACAAAACAGGCCCTGCCACTGATATGACACATTGAACAGAAAGAACTCAAGTTAACAGAGAGAAAGACATGCTTATGAAGAAAATCAGAGGAGAAAGAGCAAACCTTTGAATAATGCGGGCACAGCAAGAGTGCAAAGATAAGGGCTGAAGATCGAAGATGGATTGTATGAAGATTACAACGTCATTACAGAACAGAAGAACCAGATCTATTAAAAGAACACAGAGAACTTGACAAAAAAGAAAGGAGGCAATGAAGGCACACATTTAAACTTAAAATACCTGAATTGTGGAAAAAAAATTCGCCAGTCTTCCATAGCGTGAACAAGAACGTCACCTACAAATCTCAGGCTTCACCGTATTCTCCCCGCATGGAAGACCTTGAAGAGATAATCAGAGATCCTAAAATGTTTGGTAGGAAAAACAAGGTTTCACAGTTTGAAGATAAACAAGGACCTGTGTGTAGTTAAACTTGGGAAGGCCAAAATCAAGGAGCATGTTAAGAATGAATATGACATTGATGAGTTTTATTTATAAATATAATTTGTATAGTAGAATAGAAAAAGTAAAGGGATTCACATAATCTGAGTAAGATCTAAAGTTAATGGTAAGCAGTTCAACCCCAACCCAAAAGAAGGCTTCCGTGTATCTTCAAGACCTTGGCATGGCAGAGCAAAATGTTCTGAAGCCATAAAGGTCCAGGAAATGCAAATAGAAACTGAGTGGTTTGTGTCAAGTCTACAAGGAGGGGCGAGAAGGAAGAAGATTAATATTTGAGTTGGTGATGAACTCATTGTGAAAACTATTGATTTTTCAGAGAGTAATAGAAACTTTCCAGGTGACTGGTGTGAATCTATCATGACACTGACGGAAAATCAATAATTTCACCAATGATACACTAGGTAGTGTATTCTTTGTTCTGGCACTTGTTTTTGGAATGGAATGTCCCGTAAAGATTGTAGTAGGTTTATCATCTATTTCCTGGGACTGTAAAGCTCCACGGTAGAAAATCTAACGGCGTCAACAACTAGAAGGAAAACTGCCATCACAAGATCAACTAAACAAAGGATCCTAGTGAAATGAAGGCACTTGCCCTGAAAAGGTTGTCGAATGTACTCGTGGGCAAGAAAACATCATGCTCAAGTATGATAGGACAACATGTAGATGACAAAGGCATATTAGTGAGGTAGAGCTCAAGACAGAGGAAGAGACAATAATAGGACCAAGGAATCAACCATGTTCCACAGCAGCTGAGTATGTTGGTACAATCTGAAGAATGTTAATGATGCATGCACAGATTAGGAAAATTATAGGCACTGCTTGTTGAAGCAAGTTGCCAATACCATGACAGATAGGTGTGTGGTAAACAGTGCTGTGGATAGGCAACTCAAGATGAGAAAAGGCTCAGACCTTAACAAGTTTAGATGTTCCATGCATCCGCTGGACTCAATGCAGAAAGTGTGCAATAAGACACTTGTGGAAAATGAGGATACTCATCAAAATATATCTAAGAATAGTATAGTACCATTCCGGCATCGTGGAGAGAGCCTCGCTCAGGCATTACTTTGAGTAATTGACAAGCTGTTCCATGACCAGAGCATAGCAAATTGGTTATGACCTCATATTACCTGAAGAGTAAAGGCTTAAAATTTCAAAAGGTAGACATGATTCTAGATTTACCTTGGGTTGGAAACAAATTCAATGTGTTATTTAATAATGCTAGCTATGCCTTCATGTATGCAGAACACACTGTGCACTTCCTAACAAAACTCTACAGGTCTAAAAATCAAGCAGCTCAAGCAGTTCTTAATGTTATGCAGAGTGGAGAGTGTAAGGTGCCCCTCAGATGCCTCACACTGGTATACAAATTTGTTACTGGTCCTTGGATGCACCTAGTGAGCCAAGACTGATTAATGAATGGCAATTTCCAGGAAGTTAAATGTATATAGGATCAGTTCATGGAAGGACATTGATAGGCAACTCCAAGACCTCTGCAAGGCAGAACATAAATGTTCTGAAGCCATTAAGCTCACTGTAGAAACTCTAGGGGGTCAACAACTTGAGGGAAACTGCCATCAAGGTAAACTCAACAAAGGATACTCAGTAATATGAAGGCACTTGCCATGAAAAAGATGGTCGAAAACTCGAGACAAGAGAAGGAGACTGTGGAATAATAGGACCAAGGAATCAACCACGTTCCACAGCAGCTGAGTATGTTGGTACAATTATGGACTGTGTGAAGGATGTGAATGATGCATGTATATTAGAGAGATATCATATGGAAGATTTTTTTTTATGTTAAGGCTAATCTAGGCATTAACAGCAGTTATCTAATTAGTAACGCTGACGGATTGGCGCCAAGATAGCGATTAACCTCCCGCTTGAGACTCTGCAAGTCCTGGTTTGATGCTACATGAGCAGGAAGGGCATTCCATAAGCCTACAGAGAATGCGAGAAATTATCTTCTGTGGGAGGCCAAGTTGGACGTTGGGACTTTCACAGCAAGGTCATGAGACCTGACTGAGCGCCTATGCGATGATTAACTGAAAACGATTTACGACATTAGAAAGAGAGAATTAATTAGCAGAGATTGTACAGTATGTGTTTACATATGGTGGAAACTGGGAAAGTGAATCAGATCTAAAGAACAATAGATCTTGATCACATGACCAAAAGAGATGAGGAAGACACAGAATTAACTTAATACTCTAGCCTGAAATGTGATGTAAATAACAACCCTATCTGAACAGAAAGTCACTAAATCTATGTTCATCCATTTCTCCCAGCATGCCAAGACTTGAAAGATAATCAGAGATCCTCAAATTGTTTGTAGAAATGCAATTTGTTCACCAGTTTGAAGATGACAAGACGCGGTGCCCAACTTTGGGAAGGAGAAATCAAGCTCAGTGTGTTAAGAATAATCGATTGATGAGTTAGCATTTGTACATATAATTTTAGTAGTTAGTAGCACATTGCATAGTGGATGTTTGTTGGTATCAATATTGAAGCATATGACATCCAGAATTTTAATTGGACATATTCTTATACAGTAAGTGTGGTTTGTAGTATTTTACGCGATGTTTTGATTGGTCCATGCTAACCCCCCCCCCATAAACTCTGAGACAGTCTATACCCCCCCATATTTTGGCATGATTTAAAATATGTTAGCCTTTTCCGGAACTATAGATGTTTTTGTTTTTTATCCTTCAGACATTGTCTAACAAGTCTAAAGTCTGAAAGGGCAGAGACTTAATACATGATGTCATAAAAATAATTATTTTTTTAGATGAAAAAAAAATGACAAAATGGAGATTATTTGCAACTGATACGAACTATTTAGAAACAATTGCGGATTGACTATGCTTAAGAGGGCCCGATAGATTCTTTGATTCAGCCGTCTGACTGTCTTCGAAAGACTTGCTCACTGCACTGAAAACCATTGACTGCTGTGAATGTTGTATAACCTCGAGAACTTGTGGATAAATCAAGAATTGGTCCGCTAAAATCCAAGTACCGACATAATACTGTTGACAAACACATTCGTGGTGTTTTCCTTTTAGTTGCCAATGTTTATGAGGTAAACGTTATGGTAAACACGTATGACACGACCTGCAGCCAGTTCCTGGGCCAGGGGTAAACCGGGCCAGGGCCATGCCTTCGTCCGGATCGATATGGGATGCCGGGTGCATGGCGGGGTTGCATGGGTAGGATCACTGCTGTGCTTTCGTCTCTTTCTCACTAAAGTTCATTCTGTATACTGGTCTAAACTAAGACAAGGCCTAAAAGGCTAAGCCTATGGCAGGCATTAGGCTGAATAACATCTATTTAGATAAACTTTTATGACAATATCCTACAACTAAATCACAAGAGGACCATAATGTGGTCATTTCCCTGAAAACACGCAGCAATTATGAAAGAAAGATTCGTGCATGCCATGCCGTGCTCATGACTCTGCTCTGTCACTGGGTCTGAACAAAAATATTAACGCCAAATACACCAAATGACCTTGTTTTATGTATGATGTAGATGAACTTGCTATGTCCTCCGCTTTGGATTTAGGAAATTTGATTCATAAAAGTGGCTTTTGACGCTAATTTGCTTAATGTGGGTGCTATGTTTAGGCCATATGTGCCCCGAGAACCTACTTTCTTCAGGACACGGATTTTCACGCAGTGAATTTGAAACTCCTTTGGCCAGGCGTGTCAGTTGCATGACTGAGGGGGCCGGGGATTGACTGCGATATTCGCTGCTCCGGGATGTTGTTAACTCTTCAACATGGACTGATTCGATGGAAATACAATCGCCACAAAATCCCAAACTCTTATTTTATGGATTACGTATCCCTAATATGTCATTATTTATTATTGTCTCTATGGATGCGTTGCTTTTCCAGCTGATTCGTTGTTGACTGAAGTTTTTGAAAGGGGCAAATCAATATTGTGGGCGTAAATAGATTGTTCCACGTTGTTGACAGGGGTGGTACCTCGTGCGGGGGAAGTCCTTTTGATCTTAAAAACGACTAACACACATCTTTTATTTGCAATTTTAGGAATAAAAATGTTTAAAAACTGTTTAAAATGCCAATACAAACTCTAAAAGCGTGTTTTGCTTTGAAAGCACGGCTGATACAATGCAGGGTTTACCTATTCTTTTAGCGTGAACGGCCGCCTTCGGCGGGACCGTTCACGAACCCTCAAAATATGGTTATACAAAACATGCATTATCAGGCACCATCTTTCAAAGCAAAACACGCAGTTAGAGTATTATTCTAGAAATTAGTATAAAAGTTTAGTACGACAGTTGCACGAAGATGTAAACAAAAAAATATAGGTTACTCATAATGCGACCAATCACGACCCCTTTCCTCCTTGCCCCAAGAAGATTTAGATCACCACTGACCACGCTAACTAGATTCACACATTATCTAGACAACAGGTGTCATTGCAGAGCAGTGGTGGGCCGTTTTTCAAGGACATTGGCATGCGCAGAAAATAATGTTCTGAACAATAAAATTAAATCACTTAGAGTACTCATGATGCCACTTAACTAGGAAGGACAAACTGTCATCAAGAAGATTCAACTCAACAAGGGATTCCCATGAAATGAAAGCACTTGAAAAAAAGGTAGCGAATGTACTGTGGGACAAGAAAACAACATGCTCAAGTATGATAGGATGACGGGTAGGTGGGGGAAGGTAAGTTACTGAGGTAGAGCTCGAGAACATAAGGGACTATTGTTAATATGGACTGAGTCCCAACATGTTCCACAGCAGCTATATATGTTGGTACAATTATGGACTGTGTGAAGGATGTGAAAGATGAAGAACTCATAGTACTTGAAATAGCAAGGCTCAAATCCTCAAAAGGAAGGCACTGAGCAAAGAAGTTCAGATTTATCTTGGTTGGAAACACATGTCAATGTTTATTAAATGCTAGTATAACTTCATGTATGCAGAACACACTGTGCACTTACTAACAAAAATCTGCAGGTTCACAGCCTGTCTCAAAAATGGTACAATCATAAAAAAATTGTTAAATATGAAATGTCAAATAAGTCATTCTACTTGGGCATATATTAAAGAACAAAACCAGCTTTCCAATGGTGTTTGGTTCATCGTATTTGCTTTTGTCAATACAGAGATATAATCAATTTGTGCAATATACCACAATCATTTTGTGACACTTTTATGCCTGACATGGGGTGTTTCGCCCAGTTATGCCATGCTGTCTTGAAGCCACAAAAGATGCATCTTGACAAATAAACAAAAACAAAGATTAAAAGTAAACAAATGAAGTCAGTTTTATGGACACCAGTTTTAATAGTCATACATAAATCAGTTCAATGATAAATTATCTTCTTTTCATAAATAATAAACCAAACAAATATTTATCACATCAATGAAAGGGAGCTTTGAATTTATTATAAAATTGGTATTTGTTAAAATCATTCAGAAGGAATGTATTGCAACCAAAATGGAAACCCAAATCCAAAGAAAGTGGTTAAAAATATGCCACTATCTTGTGCATTTACTAATGTTGAAGTCAATTAAAAATTTGAATTGGAAGCAGGTATCAAGGGTTGGTAGGAAGTTCGTTCAGAACTTCAAGAAATAAAAACTCTCGCCAACCGAGTTGCTGTACGCACATGGTTCTCTTCTAACAAACAACGGTGAGCGAATGTTTATTCACTTATCCTAAAGCCAGAATTTCTGATCATAACTTCCACCCTTACGTATACTGTTTTAGAGTCTTTTAAAGTTGCTTTATGAAGTTAATCCCTTTTTAAAGGATTTCATAGCTGTTCAAGTGTGAATAACTTATGTTTAAATATTTTTAATTTGATTAAAGTTATGTTTAACCAGAAAGTGGCACAACTCGATTTTTGTGTTCCGCAGTAAACTGGAGTTATCTCTCGATTGCAAACAAGCAAATGAGATGAAACAAAAAAATCCTGAAAAAAGCCTGTCTTTTTCTTTAATATGATGTGCACAAAGGACTTTACTTATGTTGAGATATAAATTGAAAAAAAAAACGTTTTTTTGGTCGTACCATTTTTGGAGACAGGCTGTAAAATATCAGGCAGCCCAAGCAGTTCTCAATGTTTTGCAGAGTGGAGAGTTGTAAGGTGCCCATCAGAGACTACACGGGATACAAATTTGATAGGAGAACAAATAGAGATGGATGACTGCAATGCAGCAGCTCCAAAAGGCAAACAAACCCAAAGTTAGATACAGACACCAAATGTGATATTTGAAGCTACTTGAAAGCCGAGGAGACAGGAGGGCATTGATAAGTAACTCCAAGAGATTTACCTGGAGGTGATATTTCAAATCAGATGAAGAAGATGGCACAGTCTTGCACCTCACACACATATCAGGTGAGAAAAATAAGTTTACATCTATGAAAGCTAACCACCAAAACAATGCCCTACCGGGATAATACCAAAGTGAAGAGAAATAACTCTTCAATAGAGGGAAAGACGGCTTATGTAGGAAAAACCAGTGAAAAAAGAGCAAGTGCAATATAATCGGAATGCCACCGTGCGTTTAAGGGTGTGTGCTCATCGCTTCCACCTTGCATAGAAATTTATTGATTATTTGACAAATATCTAGGTAGTCACATGACTTAACCACGGCTAATCAAACAACCAGCTATATGAAGAGTTTAATGACCAAGATGCTGTAATTTATAGCAATTATCAGCCTTAATAAGACTAAAATGGCTCATTGGATGATAAGGACAGTTGGAAATAAATCTCATCTGCATCAAATCCTCCACAATTCTGCATTAGAATCTTTTTGCCAGAAAATTAGAACCCTAACTCCCTTTGTTTATGACGGGCTGCTATTTTGGAGACTCGCAAAAAAAATCATTGGTAGTTTCCGACCGTCGATCATTGCCGAAACGCTATTTTCATTCCCAAAACGGGGAAGACCGACCAGATTTTTTGCAAATAAAAAAATTGACCAATTCATCATACAAAATAATATAAAAACGGCTTGCTAAGGCGGCAGATTCTGCCCGATGAGATTGTAACATGCCTCATTGAGATCTGGTCTACACGTTCGATTATTGTTGGCCGGAGAAGCGGATACATGCATTAATTCTCTGATCAAATTGTGTTCAAAGTGTTCAATTTATACTTAGTTTAAGTAAACTGTCTGATTTTTTACTACGAAATCGTGAATTGGGTGTTGTGGGCATGGGGTGCATTGATCTGTGGGCGTGCGTCACTTTGTGTGTGGTGGCGGTCATCTTTCTTGGAAGGAAAGTCTTTTGGGATGATACTAGGTTGCGGCTTGACAAGGTTATAGTGCTTTTCACAACATGATTAAAAAAGGGGAAATCATTAAAAAAAATAGATTATTTTTTGCAAAACATTTGAACTTTACTACTTTAAATACAGTCAAAGCTACAGTAGGGTCACTTATTTGTATGCAACCCATAGATACCAGTGTTATCGTAGTATATTTACGACACCTTATTTTTCTTGTAAATTCGCTATACTAACCCTGGAGACAGGGCTGGAAACAAATAACCAAAAACTTCCCCGGAAACAATTCAAAATTTCCCTCCAAGATGGAAAATTTACCCTTACCATTTCCCTCCAAGAGGTGCAAAATGTCCTTCAATTCTTATGTTTTTCCTTTTAGAACATTACAACAATGTTCCATCAATAGCAAGATTTCTTGGGAACCAGTTCCCAGTTCCTGCACTTTGTCTGGCGTGCCTAGAGAGGCGGAAACAATCCCTCATTCTACAAGAAAATTTAGGATGATGGTATTCTGCCACCGCATCCTTCAACATGCCAGTTTAGTTATTTGAGGGTGTCAAATTCATAGGGGGTGGGGACACTACAAAATTCTTTCCAAAAATTTAAATGGATTCACTTCAATATACAACTTTAAAAATATATCGGAAAACATCAATTTCGAGGGGTTGACAAACGGAGGCGGAACCAGAACTGAAAGAAAGATAAAGATTTATTAATTGTTGTGTTCATAATTAAAAATTGTTCTTTGTTTATATAATGTTTGCTTACGAGTACCTATATGAGATTTATGAGATGTTTACATTTGAGTACATGAATAGATTTGCTTAGTAGAAATATTAAAACCATCACAATTTCTCAAAAAGCAGTATTACAGAGAATTAAAATGTAAAGCAAATTCTAATATTTCTTTCAGTTGATGATTACGTCCTTCTGATTGTCAACCCTCGATTTTTTTTACAGGGTAACATGCTCAAGGTTACAATCGCTGTAATAATTTTTTGTTATGTGTGTCACGTGTTGTACTTTCAATGAGAATACACACAACGCAGTCTAAAGCTCAAAAGCCGGGCTCAAATTGGTATGGCCTTATTGTGGGCTACGAAGCTGACGAATTCGACGAGTACGCATGAGGGAGTTCATAACACTTTGGCCAGCGATTATATAATCAAGTTTCTGTTGGAATGGTAATGGAAACCTTTGCTTTGTGACAGCAATGCAACAGGCAAGTGTTTTAAGCAGCTTTAAATGTACAAGGTGCAAAAAATCGGGTGTGCATGCAACTGTTCTTTCTGTGTATTTGTATTTTCTGCATGCTGGACTTGTTCCCTGTCCCTATTTTTTACTAATAATATAGGGACTGGGATAAGGCCCATAGACTTCTGTGGCGGAAATTGAATTGTGGAAGAATAAAAAAAATCAAATGATAGGTTTGGGATTCATGCTGTGATCCTTAAAGGAAACATCAGTGATCACCGAAAAAAGTCAATTTTTTTAAATTTGCAGAAAGCTTACAAGTGAAATAAGTCTGTAGAATTCACGAAAGGTATATTTTTCCAATCTGCAAAAATTTGACAGAAAAGAAGAATAAGCAGTATTCAAAGATATGAATGCCCATAAAATCTGTGGTTGTTTTTAAGTGTCTGTATGGACAGTAATGAGTGGAAATTCAGATTTGTCCTTTTTAGATCGTAATGTAGGGGCCTATTACTTGTAGGATATGTTAGGATTCAGGAACCTAAATACCTAAAGCAAAAACCTGATTTTTGAGAATTTTATTTTTGGATTTCACCAAATCCTGAACTGCCTTTAATGTATTTGTACTTATTAGAAAACCATACTCGATGTGAAACAAAATCAAGCTGCAAGCATGCGTGCATGACTTTGAGTCGGTATTAGTTAGTAGTATTTACCAAGTTTTAAATCCACGGTTTTGCCCCGTTAAAGAGGGTGGCCGGATACACATCACTCAGAATACTGCTGTGTGAGGATTTATGAATGAATATTAAGTATTCGCCACCACATCTTCAAAAATGCAGTTTTATTCCATTGAGGCTGCCGAATTTCCGACTGAGTGGTGGAACATTGAAACAAATATTCTGTTCCACTTGCGTCTTTGTGATTCCTAGGAAATACCATTTAGACTTATTCGTTAGAATATAATGGATGTTGATTGTTGAAGAAGTAATAAATTTGAGACGGCGTCAATAGGCCTACCTACCGAGTCTGATATGAATGTTAGTGTATAGAGTATCATTATTCAAATGTTTCATGTCACTTCGTTATGTAGTACTAGGGGATGCGATTGGTCAATACGCATATGTGGGACCATGTATAAAAACAAGCGTTATAAATGGCCTGCTCTGACACATGCCGAAAAAAGTGGTTAAAAGTGGGTAAACGGGATCATGCAATATCAGGCTGAATTTTATATTAAATAATTTCATTTTGTAAGTCGGTGATGAACATGAACGGGGTTCATCATTAGTTTCATCGGGCAAAGCCTCAGGCATAAACAAGATTCATACCCAAAATACTATGATGAATTCCCTAATTTACATATTTCGCAATGTTGTAACCCTATTACGAGCAAATTAGACGCATTCTTTAATCGGATGACATTTTCGTTATGGACCTCTCTATTTCGGCTTGGCAGAAGAGTGTTTTTATTTAAAAAGGTGAACCGCAGATTTACTGAAACAATAATAGGAATCAGCGAATAAAATATTACTCACCCAAGTGTTGCTAATGTCCTGATAATACAAATCATCGACAGTGATTTGAAAAAAAGGTTACATCTACATTGGCTTGAACACGTTTGTTGAGCAAAAAATGGTGAGCTTGCTAGTATACGTCGCTTGTACATTTATAGTATGGAAGGATTTCCCCTGATATGTACTAGGGAAAAAGAGGTACTACTGTCTGTTCAATTAACTTAGATGTCACGGTTTTCATTAATTATTTCAAAAAGTTGTTATCATCATTGGACCCACAAGATCATTGGGTCAACTTGAAAAAACATATTTTTCTTGGAGTTTATTCAATTTACACTGATTGTCCATGACAGACAACAAAAAGGGGTCCGCGTGAATATTGACCTTTGACCTCTGAAAACTTTGATGACAGACCCATTCACGAATAGGGGCGCTTCAAAGATGTTTCATATAGAACAATATTATTGATTCGTGGACCCTTGCTTTGATTTCAGGAGTTTGAGCAGCAAATGGGGCAATAAATGCACCGTTGAAATACCAATTTACTTTAATAGAGGGCCATGTCTTTTATTCAATGGTTACGGGACAAAGAATGATACAGCTTCCTGTAATATGGTCCATTCAAGTTTAATGCCGTGTGACACCTTGAATATCATCTCGGTTGTATGCAAACAAAGGTTCGGATTGATCCTGTTGAGCAAAAGTTGGTACCGGTATTATTTATTTCAACCAAGTTAGCGGACCAATATTGATCGTGGATAATATCCTCCGACGACAACATTTACTACGGTACCTACAAAGAGAGTCAATGGAACCTTCCACAAAACATGTTAATTACTATGTACCAAACCTTTATTAGCTCATTTGAAAACAGGGTAAAATACCCAGATTTCAATAGATTGAGGTTTTTAATGTCCCATTCCCTATGTAGTAAAACAAGACGTCTTAAGTCCCAGGGATACAACACAACTTCTTTCGTGATTTTTTCGAAACGGGAGTATGTTTATAATAATTAATAAAAAACAGACTTAAGTTTTAATTGAACAGACAGTAAGTATGAATTTTATGCAAACTAAGTTATTATGAAGACCGTTCTCAGGTGTGTGCCTGGTTTATGAGTGAGAATAAATATGAAACATTTTGATCTTTGTTTAGCTCCTTAATTGAGAATACCTTTTTTCTCAGGAGTTGTATTGTGTAATCAGTAAATCCTGATAGCGCAAATCATTTGCGCCCGCCGATGTGGGACGTGCCTTACCTCATTCTCAGACGACAAGAATCCGTTAAGACAATGAAGACTGCCGGCAGCTATTTCGAAAATTCAAGTAGTGTCAACCTTGCGATATTTCATTGAAGGTTTGTTAGTATTATCATTAAAAAACTGTTTTATGTTTTAATATGTAGGGTAACATAGTCTACAAGAGAGACTTGCACATGGTCATCCGACGGTTTTCTATTCAAAATCGGCAGTTTGGGTTGAAAGTGACGCGATTCTGTGTCGAAAAATGGACCGAAAAAGTACTAGAATTGCATTGAATCGCCAGTTTTAATTCTCGAAATGTGTGAAATTAAGTCCGAGTCAGCAAAAAAAGTCGAAGGCCGATTCCAAATAGATGGTACATTATTCTACCATGTATATGTTCATGATCTGTTTCAAAAGCATGCCAATGATCATTCACAACGTTTTTGGTGGTCTTCCAGGTCGATGTGCATGTGTGTCGATAGTTTCCCTGTGGTCCCTTTTTAAACTAGATGCTTGTAGGTATGGTGGGTTAATAGTAATACCCATACAGGCATTAGAGCAGTGCAGAAACCTGATGAATGAAGCATTCAGGTCCAGGAATGTGAATGTATGGGCAAAGTCTGAATGCTTGGTTATTGTTAAACCGTTTGTGTGATATGCAAATGGGCTTTTTGCCTTGACTGCATGAGGAGGAGCGGATACTCTGGGCAGTCGTTTGGAGATTTTGTTGGGCAACATCTCTGTCTTTTGCAAAACAGCAAAATGTAGTGTTGGGATTGGAGCCCCGCTTGTGATGTTAGTTCCCAACTAGGACTATATTAAATCCCGAGTTTCTACATGTTTGCTAACTACAATATTGAAGGAATACAGGTCTCCAGTAGCATCATAGAGCAAACATGATGATTCTCTTGCATGGGTTGGGTGGAGTGGAAGTAGGTCAGGACACCACATCTTTCCACCATTGACTTCACTCCCTGCCCCCAAGCCCCCCCTCATGATCAAGTCTCGTGTAAGAATTACTAAAGTTTGGGGGGTGGGATAAATTATATAATGGAAAAATAAACCAGAAAATTTGGCTTCAAAAATTTATATCTAAAGAATTAACTGAAGATGAAATATTCACTTTAATTTTGAATTTTGAAGTTTTGGCTGAAAAAATTTTTCTTTTATGGTGCATGATAAATCTGCAATTTTATGCTGACAGTTTTGTCCTGATGAAGTATTTTTACTAAAAGTATGAAGTTCTTGCTAAATGGCGAACAAAGAAATGATTTAATGGTTTAAAGTGAAATCTGGGTACCTTTGAAGTTGAACCCAATTTAAAGTTATTAATTTGATAAGAATCAGGTGAACTCTTAGTAAGTAAAGGATATATTATATTTACAAGCCGTATAATCTGGTATTGGGGAGGGGCAACACAACAATACTACCAACTTTATGGGTCATCGTTCCTTTGAGGGCGTGGTTGGCGTGGTTGAGGAGCATGTGTTTTGGTGAAGAATTCTGTCGTCTAATGTGGCTTCGCCAAGACTCTACCATGCTATGAACTGATGGACTCTTGATACCAACCGGCCACAGCCTCTTAATATATCCTTTCAAGTGCACTTGGAGTTTAGTTAAAGTGTAACTTATAAGTTGGGGTGAATGACTAGTCAAATGTTAACTTTTTCTTTTTATGTTATTGGTGTTCTGGCCTTCACTGCACACTTGGAATCGGTTTTCTTTTTAGGCCGTTGTTACTTTGCCATCAACCGTATGTCCTTGATCACTGAATGCATTGACCATTAACATAAACGGACTGCCAATTATGTAAATACCTTTTTATGTTTCCTAAATGGAGGAAGCCAGAAAGGCAAATAGCAATTTAAAAAAATGAATTGAATCAAAATTAACAGTTGAGCTTGTATCATGTGAATGGTACTTATCTGTCTCTGGATCTCATGGAAACTGGCAATTAATTTATTGTCGGAAGTGGAAAAAAAAAAATCAGTTGACTCCTGACAGTTGTGGGGGCTCTAGCGGGAGAAGAAAACGGTACTTAAATTTGCCAGTTCTTTTGTAGATTAGATTTTGGTTGGATATGTATTTTTATAATTGTACAGGAAGTTCATGTATGTGTGGTGTCGGCAAACATGCGATTTTTTAAATATACTATTATCCATGTTGGCTTGATTGGCTTGTTGGAAGACAGAGATTTGTTCTGTGTTTTTTGCTCCTTGTTGGCCTAGTCCTGGATTTGAAAGAAATTACCCTGTAGGTGAGAAAAATTGGCGCTATGGGGGCTGAATTGAAAAACTTCATCAAAGATGGCGTGCTTGCCAGAGCTCAACGGGCGCTGAGCAAAGGGCATATGAGAAAGAAGCTCTTGAACTGAAATTTAAAAAATGAAAGTTAAAAAAGGAAAAGTCTGGCTATAGAAATGTTCCTAGTAAAGCTCCAGATCCCAAATGGCCCATGTTTAGGGGAAGGAACTGATGATATCGATGCCTACTTGCAAAGGTTTGAAAGATACGCCGAGTCAAACCAATGGAAAAAGCAAGATTGGTGTCTATATCTGAGTGCATTGCTGCAGGGTAAAGGTTTAGATACCTATGCTAGACTTAACATCCAGAAGCAAACTCATTATGATTTTTCTAAACACAGAACTTCTCAAAGCATATCAGTTGACTGAAGATGGGTTTAGAATCAATTCAGAGTTGCTAGGATGACAGGGTGAAGAATGAATGTGAAGTGCATGAGCATTGCGTGCAACAGACTACAAAATTATTTAGCTAGGTGAGTAGAATTGGCTTCTGCAAATAAGACCTATGATGGCTTGAAAGATTTGTTATTGAGGGGGAACCAATTTCTTGATGTGGTGCATAAGGACATGTCTCTGTTTAATCAAAGAGCGTAACCCTAAGAGTATTGCTTCTGACAAAATAGCCGAGCAATACATAGAAGTGGGGTGGTTGCGGGTGTAAAACATGATATCAGGGTTAGAACTACCACATCAAAATCCAAAAAGTCAGTCCTTGGGTAAGAACAAAACCAGTCTCTTGAACCAAGGTCCTAATACTAGTGTAGGCAGTAGTAATCCAAGTTACGCCGATGCTTTATTTTGATAAAGCCAGGACATTTGGTAAGGACTGTTCAAACGTCCTAAGGCATTGAAAGCGGCTGCGTTAGATGTGGATGTGGTACACCGACAGCATGAGTCTCGGAGGCCAGTTTGTTCTAGAAAGGTAAGCCTAAGAAGTCAACTGAAGACAATTTGTCTTTGGAAACTAATCCAACAAATGTACGGCATGTCCTGGTGAGAAATGTGTTCAAGCTAGGCCTAAAACTCCAGCATCTGCTTTGTATAGGTTGTAACTTAAAGAACATGGTTGCAATTGTTCGGGTTCAGATGGTTTTGTAACATGTCCTGCGGTCACAAACTTCCCCTTGTTAGTGCAGTGAGCCGGTAGTTCTGACTCTGCAAAATGTAAAAAGATGCCTGTAGTTCAAGTTTTGTGAAGACACCGCAGGTTTAAAATGTCTTAGGGATTCAGGTTGTGGTACTGTAGCAATTCGTAAGAAAGTCTAGTCCCTAAAAGAGAGATGCACATGGTGAGTATTGATACATTGTCTTCTCATAGATGGACAGTGAGAAAAAATTTGAGGTTGGCTGTGTTGAGATGACATCCTTACTTTACAGGACAGGTGAGGGCCCTCTTGATGAATAGACCAGTGTATGATTTGATAGTTGGGCAGATTCGTGGTGCTCGTGAACCTGATAATCCTGATCCCGAGTGGAAGCCTAGGTATAAACAAAATGTTGAAAGTTAATGTTGACAGTGACCAGTGATGTGTTGGGTGCTGTGGACAGACTCGGAGCCAGAAGGCAGCGAGTGAGAAACCACTGAAAGTTCCAAAGAAGCGACGATATTGGTTCTGCTGTGAATTCAAGAAGAGCTCAGTAGTTGACCCTAATTGTGATAGGTAAGTGATTAGCAGAATCTGGTAAACCGAAAGTAACTCGTGGTGGTTCCTCAAAGTTCTTGCGAAAAATGGTTATTTTGATGCCGAGAGGTACACAGTACACATACCGTAAATTTTGGTGAGGTAGTAAACCAAGTTGTGGTCCCAAAGTCATATCGGTACAAGAATGAAGTTGGCAAACGAACATAATTATTGGGTGGAAATGCTGGATGCAAATAGAAAATAATTCAAGGTTAATAGTCATTTTTTCTGGAATGGTTCAAAGAAGACATCAAACAAGATTTTGTAGGGGTAGTGTGACATATGTAAAGTAAAATTAGAAAAGGTTAGAGTGAAAAGGTAAAATTGAGATATAGAACAATTGAGGTGGTTTTTTTTTGGTTTTTGGTTTTGTGGGTACCGTTTTAGTTCGTATTGCTATGGACATTGTGGGTCCAATTCACCCTCCTACAGATCGTGGCCATAGATATATGTTGACTGTAGTAAGATTATGCACAGCTTTCCTGAAGGCAATTCCCCTCAGAAACATTGATATATTTTCAGGCTGAAGCACTTTTGGATATTTATTCCAGAGGTGGTTTCCCCAGTGAGGTTTGTCTGATCAAGGGGTGCGGCAATTTACTTATCCGGTGATGCAGAGATCAATAGAGTGCTTTTATACGTCAACTTACAACTACAGCTTGGCACCCGATGTGCAATGGACTTTGCGAGCGTTTCATGCAAATTGAAAACTGTCCCCTGAAGACAAATGGTGAGAGAATCCCCGTGATTGGGGGATCGTATGTTATGCCTTGATTTTGCTTGAGAGATTCCCCAAGCCATACCGGTTTCTTCTCCCCCTTTGAGCTGTTTATGGCGTTCGTTAGGGGTCCCTAGCAATGATGAAGGAGTGAGTTGCTGGATGGTGAAAGAGAGGAACCTGGAGACGATAGCAACATTTGAGATGTTCTTATTTAAGACATAGATAGACTGAGAAAACTTGTGATTTGCAAGAGAGAAGAGCTGCTGAAGAAAGGGGAATCCCAAGGTAGGACAGATGTACTACAATAGGAAAGCTAAGGCTTAGTCATGTATGTTGGTGATGAGTTCTGTTGCTACTCACGATGATACAATATAAATTGTTTGATGACCTGGAAAGGTACCTTCCAAGTTGTAGGTAAGGTGGGTAGTATGGACATACAAAATAGATTGTAGGTGCTAAAGAGAAGAAAAAACCTTCCACGCTACATAATCAGATCGGTCGGTACTATCGTAGGGATGATCAACAGCAGACAGGCGTAGCAGCTGGTCTTCTTACTATCGCATGTACTTCAGTTATTTGAGAGTGACGGTAGCATTCTGGGATGTCACTGACGATATCCCTAGGCCTATGTCTAATGAGCATCTTTTGCAGATTCCGACACTCCATGAGGAAACTATTGCAAATGTACACATCAATAGTGACTTTTGTCTGGAGAGCAAATTCATGATGGTAAGGAGGCTTTAGGCAATTATTCTAGTGTACTCACTGATTTGCCTGGAACAAACTAACTAGGGTATCATGATATCAAATTGACAGATAGATACTACTCCTATTCGCAGTAGACCATATCCCCATTCAGCATGCTTTGCGTGTTCTTTTAGGGAGGAAATCAAAATCTGATAGACTGGCATGATTGAGCATCTGATAGCCTTATGCTTCCCCAATTGTCGCGTGTAAAGAAGCCTGATGGTAAGCAGCGCATTTGCTGTGACACAAGAAAAATCAATGCTGTCACAGTATTTGACGCGGAGCCATTCCGCTCCTCAGGATAATTTTTGAAAAGTAGGTTGGCACATTATTTTTCAAAGCTTGATTTAAGTACGGTGTATTGGCAGGTCCCACTGACAGACCATGCTAAGCATCTCACTGCATCTCAGCGGCCATGATGGTTTGTATCAATTCAAAGAATGTGACGTTCTTTGGATTGTAGTTATGCACCGGCTACTTCACAGAATCATGAGAAAGTTATGAAAGGTCTGAAAGAGTAGCGACAATACCTAGACAATATTTTGGTGCATACCTCTACTTGGGAAGTCATTGGTGAGATTGAAACAACTCATGATCAGACTTAGGAATGCAAATTTAACAGCAAAAACCCTCAAAGTGCATTTGGCTATGAGCGTTGTTGAATTTCTGGTCATGTTCGGTGGTTAGTGGTCCATCAAGTACCCTTTACGAAGCCGAAATTTCTGAACGGGAACAAATGGACCAAAGTATGTGCTCTTCAAAATTCTTTTTAGAACGTACTTACAGTTTCCTAAACGTCTCCAGCGACAGTAGTAGTAAAGACAAAAGTAGCAGTTCTATGAATAGTAACTATTTAGAATTGTTAGGGTACAATCCCGAAAAGAATACATGAAATACTTACCCAAGGTACCGACACTCGGCTGCAGTCTCACGGTGATCAATTGGTCCCTGCTGCTTTCGTTTACCATCCGGGGATTTGCTGTCAAAAATTGATTTGAATGTTGCGAATATGCCAAAGTATTCGTGGACTTGACAGGCACGTTGGCCACAGTGACGTGGCGCTACCCAGGAGCCCGCCATTGGAAATACATTTTTTTTTCTCAAAAGCAGAACAATTTGAACAATTAGAGTACAAATTATTCTAAATTCTTTTAAGTTCTGAACGTAAGACGATTCATGCAAAATCTTTACTGATAAAATTCACTGCGTCTCGTGTGTACAGATTGATTTACGCGTCTGAGCTAGACTGCTTAACCTGTGATGTAATTGTCTTGATAGAGCGACTTGATTGGTGACTGCTGGGTGACCGTTTCATCATGATGTCCCTGATGTGTAGTCGGCAATATTCGCCAATCACCTAAGCTCCCAAAAAGAGCATGTTGACTGAACGAACGTGAAAATTGAAAACGGGGATCGGCGGCTGTCACCAGCCGATACGCCATTATGACCTGACCTCTCCACAGGTTCGTGGCCAATGAAGCGTCTGTTTATAGATACCCTCGTGAGATGCGTAAACAAAATGGGCGCTGCTGCGATAGAATCCGGGATAGAAGCGAATGAAAAATTGCAGAGTTTTTCCTTCAAAACGGGAGTAATCGCATTGATATTACAGCCCAGAGTGCCTTAGTTAACATTAATCCCTGTAGTACTGCTCAATGGGGCATATGTTTGACCAAACGTCTGCATGCATAATGCTTTGGAAATGTACATAAAGCGTTTTAGCCCGGGGCCGATTCCCATATTGCCCGCAACCCAATGTAGACCTATGGGGATACAATTAGGTTTGCTCGGCTACCGAAATAGTTGTTGGTAAGGGTCGTCTGCAGCCAAATACTGACAAGCTAGAGGCTATACAGAATGCTCCCCGTCCTGTGACAAAAACACACACTGAAATCTTTCTTGGGTTTGGCAGGTTTTTATCGCCAGTACATCCCAAATTTTTGGAAAATTGCAAGCCCCATTACTGAATAAGCCGAGAGCTGGTGTGACCAAATAAGATCCGTTGGGAGATGGACCAAGAAGTAGCATTCCAGTCCTTGAAGAAGTTGTTAGCCGGTCTCCTATACTACATTTACAGATTTCAATGTCAGTTCATTCGATCGCACGGATGCAAGTGAATTAGCAATGGCAGCTTGGCTTCTCCAAGATTTGAATGGTTGTCAAATTTCCAATTGCATACTTGAGCAAGAAAATCAGTAGATCCAGAAAGGGTATTCATCATGGAGAGAGAGTGTCTCGCAGTAGTGTGGGCTGTTCTAAAACTGGAACCTTATTTATACGGACGAGAATTTGTCTTGGAAACTGACCATCAGCCCAATGCTAGTATGAAGCGTTCCAAGTAGCAAATGGGGAGGGGGCTTATGCGTGGGGATTATCGTGTTGCAACCAGATCGCTCAGAATTGGAAGCATATCAAGGGTAGTGCTAATATTGGGGCGGACTACAATGAGCAGAAATTTTAAGGGAAGAAATGCAGTTTTGAGTACATTTGTACTTCAGTAGTAGATTTAGCACTTTGCCTGATGAAGGTAAGTAACCTTTGATTAGGTTTAATGGAATGACTCTCATGGTGAAGATTAATGCTGTTTGTAAATCACTTGTGTTAAGTGGTCTGGGAAGGAATATAAATGTTGTGAAACATTAATTAAGGGGGGACACGAAAGTCACATTTAGTTCGGTGGTCCCTTTTTAAATTAAAATAGTTGTCTGTAGGTTTATGTGGGTTAGTAGATAATCCCATACAGGCATAGAGCAGTGCAGGAAACCTGTAATGAACGAAATTCGTCGGAATGTGAATTATGGAAAGTATGAATGCTGGTTATTGTTTTAAACAGATTTGTGTGTATGCAAATTGGCTTTTGCTTGACTGCATTGAGGAGAGTGATACTCTGGGCAGTCGTTTGGAGATTTCGTTGAGGCTTGGGCAAATCTTGCCCATTTTGCAAAACAGCAAATGTAGTGTTTGGTATTGGAGCTTGGGATGTCAGTGTAGTTCCACATAGGCTATTAAATCCCGAGGTGGATTTCTAAGGTTTGCTATACTAAAATTGAAAAGGCACTTACCAGGTCTTCAGTAAGCATCATCAGAGCAAACATCAATTCTCTTGCCATGTGTTTGGTGGAGTGGGACGTGTCAGCCACCACATTTTTCCACCTTGAACTTCAATTGCCAAGCTCCAGGTCAAGTCGAGTGTCAAGTAAATATAAAGTTTTGGGGTGGTGGGTAAATTATATTAAATGATAAATTACCATAAAAATTTGGCTTTCAAAAATTTATATTAAAGAATTCAATCTGAAAGATTGAAAATTCACTGTAATTTGAATTTGAATGTTTTGGCTTTGAAATTGTCTTTTATGTGCATGATAAATGCTCATGCAACTTTTATGGTGGACAGTTTGTCCTTTGATAGGATTTTAAAAGTTATGAAGTGCTTGCTAAATGAGAACAAAGAAAGATTAATGGTTAAAGTGAACTGGGATACTTTGGAAAGTGGAACCAATTTAAAGTTATTATGTGTAAGATCAGTGAACTCTTAGTAAATAAAGCTATAATTATATTTACAGCCGTAAATCTGGGATTTGGGAGGCAACAATACATGTACCAACTTTATGGGTCACGCATCTTGAGGGCGTGGTTGATGCGGCAGGTTTTGGATGAAGAATTTGTCGTCTACGGTTTGGTTCGACCAAAGACTCTACCCATGCTATGAACTGATGGGACTCTGATACCAACCGGCCGCCACAGCCCTCTTTAATAATCCTTTAATTGCATGGGTTATTTAAAGTTAAATTATAAGTTGGGGTGAATGACTGGTCAAATTGTTAAACTTTTTCTTTTTATTTCTTGGGTTCTGATTAGGTCACATTGGACATCGGTTTCTTTTTTAGGCGTTGTACTTTGCCCATCAACCGTATTATGTCCTGAGCACTAAATGCATTGACCATTAACATAAACAGACTGCCAATTATGTAAATACCTTTTTTATTGTTCCGAAATTGAGACCAGCCAGACAAGGCCCATAGCAATTTAAATAAATGAATTGACTTCCCCCCAAATTAACAGTGAGCTTAGTATCGGGTGAAGGGTACTTATCTGTTCTGGATCTCATGAAACTTGGCAATAATTGATTGTCGAGTGGAAAAATCAGGTCGACTCCGACACTGTGTGGTTGTTTAAACAATATGGACGTCGGGTGCTTTCTAACGGTGTGCAATTTCTGGAACCGTATGTTCACACGGGACCGACGCAGCCGACCTGGTTGGGCGGAAAGTGAAGTTTGGTGCATGAACATGTAATTAGCGATCGAGATCACGATTATTCAAAGATATTTCAACTGATTTTCTTAAGCCGAAAAGAAAATGTTCAAGTTGTCTCATTGGCGTGAAACCCGTTGAACAAAAAAGTCAGATGAGTTTTAGAGGCCATTATAAACTGATAAAAAAGGTTTGTGTGTGTGTGGGCGTGTTGTGTGTGTGTGTGACGTGTTGGTGTGTGTGCGTGTGTGTGTGTATGTATGTATGTAGTATTTGTATGATGTATAATGTATGTATGTATACAACTGTGTGGTATGTATGTGTGTATAATGTATGTCTGTATGTATGTAGGCCTATGAGGGGTGTGTGTTGTAATGCAGGCATGTATGGTTATATAGGGGTCTTTAGAGGGGCAAAGAAAATATTGGGATAAAGCGAGAGAGCGAGAGATAGCAGGAGGGTGACGTGAGATGGGCGAAAGATTAATCGAATTAAATTACAATAAATGAATTTGTAGAGGTGAATTTTGCACCCCAGAGAGACAGACAGAAGCAAAACAGACAGTAAACACAGGAAAAGGGGGTTGGTTTCAACGAGAGGGGAGAGAACAAGTAGAGGGAAAAAGACGCGGAGGGAAGCCAAAGAGACGCATCGCCCCCCCACAATCATGACACTGTGAACGATTCGTATTTTTTCGGTGAAACAGCTAAAATTAATTACGGTTATTCAAATTGACGGTTTTTGACCGTAATTTTATGGTGAAAATACCGTAACCAAACAATAAAAAATAAGTGTTTAATGGCAAAATACCGTACAAATCCTGTAACTTGTTAAAATTACGGTAAATCATAAATTTACGGTCTAAAATACCTGCACCTGCTAATTGCCACATTTTACCCCTAAAATGCTTAAAAATGGTTCCAATAACAAGTCATGTTATTGCGCTTGGTCATGTTTATGACGGGCCCACCCAGGTTAGGACACGGGGAGTAGTTTGAAAAGCAAAAAGATTAAAAATATACTGAAAAGTTTAACGGTTTCCTTGGTTAGAAAATGGTAACTACATGTTGAGCTACAGGTATATGACGGAAATCACGAGAATTGAGTTATTTTAAAAATGTAAGAATGCAGAATGTGTATCTCGGGAGTCCTTAAACTTCAGGATGACGGTTATTTATACGGGAGTTTGAGGAGTTTGTCACAATTCGATATGCGGTGTGTTCACGATGTGGTTTTAGATGTGTTGTCGGAGTGTGTATGTGTCAGTCATGCATGATGCACTTTGTTTAGTGATCGCTTTCGTTTTCGTAGTGATCGTTCCTTTCAGTGAAAGCTCCCGTTCAATACACTCAGTGGGAGCCCGCGCGAAGTGCAGGCCTCCCGCTAGTAAAATATAAAAATGTAGCTGATAAAAGTTGACAACCTATATTCAATGGTTGCAGGAAAATTGGGCGACAATGCCGGCCATTTTAATAACTTGCTTGTTGGTGGGCTAGTGATTCGACACTTGAAGCAATTGATCATTATTTTCATTTTCACCGGGGGGGGGGGGGGGATTGGGTTAAAAATGATCTGATCGATTCGGGCATTGGGGGTTTCCAAACGGTAATTTAGGGAACTGCTACGTGATTTTGCTCGCTGCAAAACAGTGCAATTTTTTATTTTTAAATTTCGAGACCAGGCCTAGTCTTTAGTCAAGTCTGTGTGTAACCGTTTGATATGAGTTTCAGAGCGCCCTCCTACTGTTAAGTCTTTGAAACAGGCTAGCACGGGAAGTTGATAACCGAAGTTTGAATTGCTCTTGCTGTTAGGTTGGGCATATGTATTACCCCCTGCTTTACAGCTACGCTGGTTCCCCACGACTTTGGTCTCTCACCCCTGAGTCATAAAGCCGAAAAGCCCAAGGCACAGGGCACCAGCGTAATTGACTAGATTACGGTTGTATTAGTTACAGCCCAAGCCCATGAAAGCAGTATGGAAAATTACCCCGAAAATACAATTGTGTGAATCCCCAGGGCTCCATCGAATATAAAATGTAATAGACGTCCTATGAACATCGTCAGGACATTTTCATTTGTTTGAAATTAGTTTAGCAATGATATCGATCTAGCACTTGATGAAATAAATAATGCTTGTTGTTCCTTTTTAGTTATGATTGACCTTTCAGCTGCCTTTGATACCATTGACAATGGACATCTGCTACAGCGTTTGGAGCATGGCTTTGGTATCAAAGGCACAGCCCTTCAATGGTTTCGTTCATACATTAACCGGTCGACCCCTTTAGAGTGTCTGTTGGTAGTTATATATGTCAAAGATTTTCTTCCTTGAATGTGGCTTGTCCACAAGGATCAATTATTGGTCCTAGAGGCTTACAATATACTCTCAATTATGTCTCCATTCCATAATACGTTTGCATGGTCTAAACTACCATAGTACGCTGTGATGTAACAAACCTTATGTGTCATTTAATCCCAAAAATTCCAGGGGATGCTGAATGTGCCATCTTTAGTGTTTACATCTTGTGTGAAGGTCTCCGTATTTGGATTGCATTGACAAACATGCTGAAATAAATGCTCTAAAACAGTTTTTTATCGCAGCATCCCCACTGAATATGGATGATTGCCAAATTCAAATTATGTGTTCGCCCATGTTGAAATCCACCACCTTCATCAACATTAATAACCTAGGCTATTACCGTTGATTCCACAATGACTATGTCTGAACATGTTAAATCTTGTGCAAATCAGTTAATTTTTTGCTGTGGATGGGAAGCCTTGCTAGAATTAGATTTATTGACAGTGAGGTGTGCTACTGCTGTCTGGGCACTTGTCCTTCTAAATATTAGACTATGGGGAAAATGCCTTCCTCTCCAGCTGTAAAAACAAGGATGTGGCTCGGGCCCTGCCTCGTCTCTGGATGCCACTCGGCTTGTTGTCCCTAAGTGTAGGGTATGTAATAAAAAATGGTGACAGATCTTTTGGAGTGTATGGGCCATCTCTTGGAACCAGAACCTGCCATTATTAGATCATAACCCATCAGTGCAGTCTTCAACAAAGCTTGAAAACTCATATTTTAGTTAGTTGGCTTGCTGCAGTTTGTTGCTGATGTTTCTTTATGTAGTAATGACGCAATGATTGATCAGATTGGTTGGAATGGTTGCAAAAGCAACGTTATTATATTATTAATGCAAAGATCATATAAAATGTTTCCCTTTTCCAAAATGGCGTCCGGATAGCCGTTTGCCCGTGGGTATGGCTTGTGTGTAGTTCGCTACAGACAAGTTTTGCCCTTTTTAAAACAGTAGTTAATGCACAACAACTCCGAAGTTCTCATTGGTGTGCACAATGGGAATTTTCGACCCATCGCGAGTCGCGATGAAACATTTATCTTGACTCAATGGTACGACCAACTCCTCGGTTTTTTGTTTGTTACCAGCGAAAATAGGCATGTCAGGCCGATTTTAATTAATACACTGGAAGAGAGCCAACCCGAGGCTTGTGACACATGGCAACACGATACACATTTGCGACATGCAGCGGTAGTGAAACAATGATACACGTTTGGCAACTCGCACTCCCAAAATGCAATGGTAGGAGTGATCGGGTGGTGGTGGTGGGGTAGCGAACACTTCTGTTTCCTGTTTTACTGGCGGCAATTTGAATGTAAGCGGAGGCATTTTTTTTCCAAATGTTTTTTCAAAAAACTTCACTATTTCTAATTTGAGAGATGTGGTTGACATGTCATATTAACAGGGATAATAATATCTATCCAGGGAAGGGAACACCAATTTGTTATTTATCAAATTAATTTTGAATTTTTTTTTATTTTAAGGAAGGGTCAATACGCAGGACCGTCCTGTAATTATTTTTTTGAAGTCTTTAGCAGGACCACCGTTGGGTGAATGTGGCGATGTGATGTCTTAATTTGTTCAGCGCGCGCAGACTAGATTTTGCGAGCATGGACCTAGCATGTTGTGATATCAGTCAGGGTTAAACTGTAAAATGGCAGTTTCCATAACCTACAACAAAAGTTGGGATGTGTGTCCCATGTTGGTTCATATAAAAATTCAGTTCTCTCTCCAGCGTTTGTTGAACTGAACAATCAGTACGTAAAATGCGCCATAGCATTCCTTCTCAAAACGATACATAATACACAATAATACAATTGAAATAATATGCACCTCTTAAATCGTTTGATTTTAGGGACTTGAGTTTTTTTGTCGGTCGGGTTTTGCGACAATAATAACCAGTAATATACAGACTGTCCCAAAAAAACTATACAATCAAAGATTAATTTTTTTGGCCAAAATTTAAGTTCATCTCAATTGGAGTTTTACTGATTCTTTTAGGAGTGTTCCAGCTTTCATGAGAATTTTAGTTGTTTGGTAATTTTTTTTCTGGCGGGGGTATGGTTCAGGAGTTACGGCTAATTATCTGAGAGAGTTGAAAAACCTGTTGGGCCAGTTTCGGCTTTCCTGATAGCAACAAAGTTGCCATTGGAAATCACCCTTTCAAGACATTCTTATTGAAAATTAAAATAAAAAATGTAGTAAGTTCCTGCTTCTCTGTGATATACCATAATTTATAACTTTATAATGTGCGCAATTGCTAATAAATTTACATGTAGCATTGGGAAATTCAATTCCAAACAGTCTTGCTGTCTCAGCTTTACTCCAGGTTTTCAGCAGAAGGAAGAACCATAAAACACCTTTGTTGAAAGTAAACTGAGACCTTTGAACACAACCCCCTGTTCCTTTTAGTGCTCTTTGTTGAACACTGCTTTTTTTCACCATATTCCTCCCTGGCATATTGAAGGCAGTGGGGAATAGGGGAAGGGTAAAATTGTCACTCCACATTAGACGTGTCCACACATTTATCCCTCACAGACTTTTAGGCTGTTTACTTACTTAAGTTTCAGCAGTCAAATTCCCCAAATTTCCATTAATTTAATGCTTGTCCCCCGAGAGTGAGTCCATCTTTTCACCCTCAACATAATAATGTATGGTGCTTTCATGAAAAAATCATAAATATATATTGATTAGTTCAATGCATGATCCTCACATTCACTCTTATATGTACAATAATCTTTGTTTGAACAGGGTTTAATCACACAATGATGCTACACGCCTTATACCTTAAGTTCTGAACCATTCGGTGAAACTGGCAAAGTGGTATGTATCTTTGTGTTCAATGACAATCTCCGCTTAGGGTGCCATACAATTGGATGAGAATTAAACGCGAGGGAGAGGATTTAGGTTTTAGCATCTTGTCTAACAAATAAAGTCAAAATATCTGGCAAAAATGCACAGTTTTTTTCATAATTTTTAGTTTGATTGTATAGTTTTTTTTGGACAGGTTGTAGGTTTAATAAAAGTTTGATAATCCGAAATATAGTACATTTTTAGCTGTAAGGTAAAAAGGAATTTCTCCAGTCATTTATTGCCACTACAAAAGACAATTACCCTACACAAAGGGAGGGTTGGCATCTCTGAATTTTTTTTTTTTCGTAGGAAAATCTAAATGTTCCACTTTTAATCAACTTTGAGGTTAAAAAATTCGAACTTGTACGTAGTACAAGCTA
>JAMKCH010020849.1:0-52888 GCA_023653785.1 Ophioderma brevispina | reverse complement strand
ACAGACCTTCTATGCAAAAACACACGAACACATGGTCACTTACAATATATCTCGCAGAAAAGTTGCGTTCTGTGGATGTGAAAAGGAAATAATAGGCATCTTCTATAAATAACAAATACCTTATTGATTTAACTCATTTGCCATTTAAAATTAGCCATATTTTGTGGTTATGTGAAAGTTAAAAATCAACATTAGGACTCATGTGGTATATTTTTGCAGAGTTCACAGCATAGTCATTTTTAAACTATATATGCATGACAAAAAAGTAACAATTTTCTATTGTAATTTGCAATGATTTAACGAAGCATGTGTACTACATAGGAAGATGTTATTTTCAGCTTAATAATTTAAGTGTGAATTAATGCACTGCGTATGCATTATAAAGATGCACAAACAAAAACAAAAAAATAGGCTTTCGTGCGATTATGAATTTCAATCCTTAATAAATTCTTATAATTTAAGAATAAAAAAGAAAAGTAGTAACCTTTAAAGTTGTTGGAAATGACTTGCTTGGAATATCACTGGACTCTTGGGCCTAATTAAAAGGAGAATTTTTTAAGTTAAAGCAATGGATGGGAGGATGTGAAAACAATAGTCATCCCGCCATCATCATCACCATCGACTTAGTAAACTAATTACTGAAGTATGGATTATCGCGTTACTAAAGTTAAATAAGGATCTTCATGACACAGATGACACAATAGGTTGTGTAGTGTGCCCATGAAATACTAATCCTCCTCCTCCCCATCCTGATTAAGTGTTCACGTATGCAAAATAATATAACAGCCTAATTTATGTAAGAAGCTAAATTCATTAGGCGATTGTCTTTGTTAAGGACTATCTTGTTTGTTTTTAAAAATAAATTACTAAATATTTTGTCATAATTGTTTATCCACGGGCTTTATCGTCTGAGCAGTATTTTCCTCTACTCATATTTAGAATAGAACTTGGCCAAACGTAATATTTTCTGGTGTCTGACAAAATCGCGTGCGTATTGCAAATTGCTGCGGATAGATTAAATACCAAATGAACGGCAATGGTATGAATGGATGTTAAAGCACTTCTTCATCGAACACAATGTCAGATGTCATTGTGAACAAGAGAGCATTTCCCTTATTGTTAAAGAATGTTGTCTTTTTTTAAAAAAAATGTTCATATTATCTAGTTTACAAGATTATACTGGGGTAATGGAACCAAACATAGTGGTAAGGCTAAAGAAAAGAGACGGGCGAAGAAATAAAAACCAGCACCTACGTACTTAAGCACGCCTTGATTGTGTATTCAATATTTGGGAAGGCTTCAATTGTGGATTTACTTACGCAATCGCCTTTTTTCTAAAATCGGTGAAGCAAATCAGATGATTTGAAACAGTATGTGCAGAAAAAGGATAGCCTTACAAATATCTGCCAGTATTTCAACATTTTTAAATAATTTTGAAATTTAATCCTCAAACCCATTTTTCCATGCATTTGTATTTAATCCCTCCGCTGCAATTTTCAATTATTCAAGCGGATTTGTCAGACACATAGAACATTTAAATTTGGCCACGTCCCTGAGTTACTATCTAATCTGAGTAGAGGAAAAAAAAAATACGTACGAAGATAAAAGACCATGGATAAAACAAAAAAACGACAGATTTTTAGTAATTATGTTAAACAAAAGCAGAGGATTGTACCAGGAATTTTTGTTGTGAAAGAAATTTTATTCAAAATTTCACGCGAACCTACTTTTAACGATCTAAGGCAAAATTGGAATGGGGTAATTGACAGCGGGTTACATTATAGGCTTGTTTTCAAAACTTAGTGAACAGTATCAGACAAAAATGGACAGGATATACAATACTCTTCGTCATCCGGAATCTGTTATAAAATTGGAATAATTCTCAGTAATTTTGAAAGCATAGCACCACTGCGAGGATTGCATTTATTTTGGGACACCCTGTATAGTAAAGACAATCCACACATGCAATTTCATTGCGTATTGATTTCTTCGTGACCAAAAAATATCAGCAGTATGAATAAAACTGTCCATTGTCTGAAACATTACAAGTAATGTATCTTCAACCGTAATTACCATGTTCCAATCAAGAGTCAGTTATGAAAATCAGTCATACCATGTCCGTTCATGAACATAATAAAAGTGCCTCTAAAATAGCTAAATATAGTACAAATACAGAAACCCAGTGTTCGTAATTGCGAGAAAACAAACTGACATTTTCCGTAAATAAACTGCATTGTTTTACATGCTGAATACAAAACCTTCATGGTTTCACTTTGACTCCAAGTTCGTTAAGTTTAAACCTTGAAAACTTGCCGATCCAAAGTAAACGTGGCCTACCAGGCCATCTTTTATTTCTTTTTATGCAACAATGAATTGAGGGGCGGGCACCAAAATCGCACACAGGAGTGTGCTACAATTATGAACCAAGATTGTCCTTCAGTATTCTGGAAGACTTAAAAAGATATTTGTAAATTTGAATTTGTGTCTGTAAGCGTACAGAAATTAGGCACGTGGCCTATGGACACTGTGAGGAAAACATTTTGCTCATGATACCAAAATGTCCCATAATATAGAATCAACTGAATTAAAATAACAAAAGGCTATCTAATGAATAATAAGCAACAACGAGGCGCTATGACCACGAATGCACTAAGCTGAGTACTTTTATATCAAGCTTTTTTGGAGATAGGGAACAGAGGGACGTACTTATATCTACATACATGGTGGTTTACAGGAGATACTTTCTGCAGGAAGGTTATATTTAAAAAAAAACGGGACGTAGATCGTTGAGGATGCCAAAACCAATACCTTTCAGCTTGCCTTCTTGACTAAGATTCATTTTGCCAGTTGAGCTCATTGATCTGATGCTATATTTCTTTTAAACTAATTAATTAGAAGGCTGCGACTTACCTGTCAAGCTTTTTGAGCATCGACAAATATAGCCTCTAGCAGTGACCTTGAATTCATCCTATTGTTAAAAATAAAATACTTAAACATACTAACGGTTGGGTGTTATAACTCCACATTTGATGGTGAAAGTTAATAGCTGTTAATGTGAAATAACTTTCTTACGTCAAAAGAATTTTTTCCCATGAAATTAATCCCAAGATATACTTGTATGTTGGTGCGGTCACATATTACACATCGCTTTAGGACAAGCCTTATCGACCAAGTTAACAGCAATGTTTTTGTAACAGTGTTAGGGCCTGTTACGGTCACTTGACCAAGCAAAACCACCTCTAAACTACGGTTTCAAACTCCTGAATAACGAGACAATACACTGTGAACTTGATTACAAATTTTTTAAAACAAAGTATTTATTTTAATTGTGTGTTGTCAAATCACTCTCATAAAACATTGATTAGTATCAATACGCAAAGATTTATCTCAATAAAGTTTTTTAATTAATAAACTTCACTTACTACCTGGTGCGTGCCGCGACACGGGCTGCAGCAAGACTACAATTAAGATGCCGAAATTGCAAAGACTCCTGGCGAATATTCAGACGCCTAAAACTTTAATTTCCAAGAGTGGGACGTGTGCCACGGACGACTTGTCCTTACTGAAAGAAAGAAAATAAGCGATCTCCTAATGACGCTCCGACCGAAGCTCGCGAGGTCGGTCGACTAAATTAAAAGTCCAAAGTGCGTAGCTTGTTTATAATGGATTTAACTCGAGAGGCCACACGAAATACGAGAAACCGAACACGGCAACACAATCGGACGATACTGATGGTGTGAGACTATATGACAAGTCCACTATATGGAGATTTGTACTAGACTGTGATTACTGCCACTGGTCAACTTGCGAAAATTGCTATAACTTGGAGCAACGATGGTTTATTATTAAACTCTCCTTGATAATGAGGTTGGAACTCTGCCTCATCTGCTCTCACGCGGGCTTTATTTATCCTCTCAAACAATTCAAGAAGGATCCAGCACCGTCTATATGGGTCATGTACTAAATATAGTCCCTACATCATATAGTCTGGAAATGCTTCTACCATTCCACATGTACTGTATAGATTGGTGATCTATAGCAGCTACTCACGGACTGTGTAATTATACAGCCGTGCGCCACCTATGGTCAGACTCCTATTACCATGGGTTGATCTCCTAGACTCCAGAAACTTCTAATGAAATCATAAGGTTCTAGACGCTCTCCGGTTTTGTTTTCTTCTGAGAATCTTCTGTTTTCATTCTATTTGCTTCACACACACCAGATATGCATATAAACCAGGTATATTTTATTTATTTATACTCTTAGACTAATTTATAATATTTTATGTGCTAATATTATGATTATCTTGATCAAAGTGAAATCATTCATTGATAATTCTGGGGGCTTGTAACACCCCTCCCCATTAAAGAAAGAAAGTTGATTGAAAACCAAACTTTCCTAACCTATTTAAGGCTCTCAAATTTTTTTCAGATACATAGCTTATTCACAATGTAACTGCCTTTTTAAAGCGTTAATTGTTTCGCTGCCCCTTAACTAAACAATTCTGTATAGGCATCAGCCATCACATATCTTTGCCTTTGATGGGTATGATGTTCTAGGTTGTATTCTTGAAAGGTCAAACTCCACATCACTCGAACCTATGATTCTTGTTTTAACCTGTCTGAATGAAGGTGAGGGGGTTGTGTCTGTGAAAACAAGAACTGGGTGACTGTGGTGCCCAAATTTACATCAAAAGACCCTAATGCAAAATCAGAGCAAGACACTCCTTCTCAATAGTGGAGTAATTTCTTTGGTGCTGTAAACTTCTTGGAGAAATACGAAATAGGGTGTTCAATTCCGTCTCCCTTCTTCTTGCATAAGAACTCCCCCACACCCCGATGTCCAATGGCATCTTATGAGCCAACTTGAATTGGTTCTGAAAGTCTGGTGCAATCAGAAACTGGTCACTAATCAGGAGGCTTTGAATTTCTGGGAAACTAATTCACATTCTGTGACCAAAATCAAATTTGAAATTTTTGGCTAGCAATTGTCAAAGGACTGGCAAATCTGAAAAGTTGACACAAAACATCATGTAATATCCAGATATACCTAAGAATCTCTGAAGTTCTTCCCTGGTACTAGGTGTGGGAACTTCTCAATTGCTTCAACTTTAGCCTAACAGGCTTGACCTTGCCCTGACCTACTACATGGCTAAATAGGTGAATTGGCATGGCCAAAACTCACTTTGACTAATTACTGTCCGTTTGTTTTATGGAAGTCGAAACAAGCGAGGAGCTGACCCAATGTGTGGTTCCCTGAATGACTGTGAAACAATCCCCAAATTCATCAACATAGGCTCAACAGCATTCAATGTCAGCAACTATAGATGCACCATTCTTGGAAGGTGCCGGCCGGTGCTTTTTCATTACCGATGGAAAACCGATACTGAAAAAGCCCATCGGGCGTGCAAAATGCCGAAATTTCTTACGCACGATCAGTAAGGGGAAACTGCCAATACCCCCTTTAAAGTAAACTTGCGGACATACTTTGAATTGCATTTTGTCAATGTGCAATCATCCAATACGAGGGTTTGGAAGATGAACAGTCTTTGAACATTGATTTACCCTTCCCTTCTGAAATCTGTCACAAAACTAAGGAAACATCACAGGTTTTGGAACAAAATACATGGGGAACTCCCTTCACTTTTGCTTGCTTCAAGTATTTGTTGCCAACATGTACTCTATCTCGTTGTTGAGATGTTCTTTCTTCATAGGGATTTACTCTGTAGGGTTCGGTTTTGATTGGTGCACAATCACCCTCATCAACATATGAAAGACAGCAGGGGTTTCTACTAGGGACATCAGGGAAAAATGTCTCAAATTCATGAACAAATGCTGATTCACACGGTGATTTTCTGAAAGAGGGCCCTAGTTTGTATCCAAATCATTGAGCCACATCTGAATTTTGCAACGTGATTGGATAGTCATGCTGACTGTCATCATTTCTGTCATATGTACAAAAAAAAACGTTTTTTCAGTTCATGATTGTCATCATGTTGACTTTCCTCAGTATGACTTACAGAGCACAATGGTTTTGCAATGCCATATCATTCTACCTACATAACCCTGGAGCTAGCACACATTTGTAACACATCTCAAGGACAAAAAGGTTTGAGTGTAAAATATTTGAAAGACTGACAGGAACCCATGAAAGTGATTTTAAGTGCCGCAAGTGGTCCCTTAAGGAGAAGGGGGCAAGACAAAAATTGTACGGGGTTCAAATTTGTTATGTTCCAATTGAGTTGAAAAGCACACAATGTTATGTGTCTAACCATAAGGATCAGAAAAGTATAGTTTGTACTATATACAATCTAAAGTTTCCGAGTTATAGGCTAAAAACAGCAAAAATCATAAAAAGGGTCATTTCAGTTGTACAGGGGTCAAATTTAAAATTGCTCCGATTTGGATAAAAAATGGTGCAAATTATTGGTGGAGCTCATAGGATAAATAATGAAAGTTTTGAGTGTCTCAAAAATGCTTGCTTAGAAAGTAGGGGGGGGGTGGGGTAACAAGATGAAGCCCCATTGGAAGCAATGGAATTGACTTCTGGGCCCATACATCGGAGGAAAAAACGAAGAAGTATTTAAGACAGTCAACTATCCTTATTTAATCCTATGAACTCACCCAATAATTTGCACAATTTTTATCCAAATCGGAGCAACTTTAAATTGCACCCTTGACACTGAATTGACCATTATTAGTGATATTTTTGCTGTTTTTAGCCTAGAACTCTGAAATTGAGGCTTGACATATACAAACTATACCTTTTCGAATCCTCATGGTTAGACACATAACATGGCATGTGCTTTTCAACATGATTGAATCAATTTACAAATTTGACCCCTGTACAAACTGTGGTTTGGCCCCCTTCCTTATAGGCACCACTTGCGGCCACTTAAGAATCGGGGTTTCAGGGTGGTTCGCGTCAGTCTGTCATATTTAATCACTCAAACCTTTTGTACTGGATGTGTGTTACAAATGGGTGCTAGCTCCAGGGCTATTAAAACTGCACTTAAGCATATTTAAATGGCACAATTGCCTACTCTTACGCTTATCTGGCTTTGACTAGTAGTCAACTTCATTTACTTTTGATTCTACTGTATAGGGGACCATGGTATCGGCCCCTGCGGGGATGTCCAGGTTGGAAACAAGGCTAACACTTGGTCTCCTGGCCTTAAGACCCTACTCTTGGCATCTGGTCATACCACTTCTTCTTTTGGCTCTGGGCTGCCCCTCAAATTCTCCCTGGCAACTTCATTTGCCCTATTGAGCCTATACTTAAAATTTGGAAACATAGGCCAAAAGGTTGGGGTGTCCAGTTATCATTCGCCATTTCTCATTTAGGAGTTTCAAGGGACGGCGAACTGTACGCCCAAAAAACTAACTCAAAGGGACTAAACCAAGGGTTTCCTGAACTTCTTCCCTTGCAGCAAACAATAACAAGTGAACTCCCTCATCCCAGCCGTCTCAAATTCCAACAGTAGTCCTAATCATATTCTTAAGAGTTTGGTGGAATCTCTCTAAAGCTCCTTGGGACTCGGCATGGTAGGCACTGGACAAATAATGTTCTAGCCCTATCTCATACATCACTTGTTGAAATTAGGCCCGATGTAAAATTTGACTCCCTGATCTGACTGAATTCTTGTTTTTTTTTAGGGGTAGGCCTTCCAGAGTGAAAACACTTGGTCAAAGCCTTCCACTACGGTTTTAGCCTTAATAATTCCTTAAGGGTATGGCATCAGGAAAACCTGGTAGTGGCACACATGATAGTAAGTACGGTACTGATTATTACCAGACTTAGTCCTAGGGAGAGGTCCTCCACAGTCAACTATGACCTACTAAATGGCTCTCCGAATGGCGCTATCGGTTTCAGAGAGCGGGGCGGGAATTTCTGAGTAGGCTTGCCAACGACTGACAAGTATGACAAGAGCTAACAGCCAGTATTCAGACAACCTCCTTACGAAGTGTGTAGGGCCACAAAAGTGGTTCAAAATCCTCTAGTGTCTCTTGACTCCTAAATGTATGACCATAGGACACATGGGCAATGCTGATGACTCCCGGTGATAATAAACCTTTGGGACAACTATCTGATGAACAAATTTCCACTCATCATTTGGCCGAAGCATCAGGGGCCTCCATGTCCCCTCAGCCACACACCATTGTGTTTTTTAATAAAAACACACAGGAAACGTCCTCAGACTCTGCAGGGTTACTGACCCTCTGGAATAAAATTCTTGAGGCAGATCATTCTCCTGTTCAAGACACTAAATTATATGACTTAAGGGATCATCAACATTTATCCCCATGTGTACTTGATCGGGCCTGCCTATGTTTTGGAGAACCTATTTACCCCTGAAGAGGGAAGTGGACATGGTTCATCTAAATTTGTCATGAACGTGGTCCTCTAAATTTAAATTTGGGACAAGGTCATCCTCCTTCCTATTACTATTTGCTTCAAGCATGGCTTTCCCAGCCATACTCCTAGTAACCACACAGGCTGGATAATAAACTGCACTATTCAATCTCGCTATGTTTATTTTGTGAGGGGATTGTGCGGTAAACGATTGGTTTCGGGATGTACCCCTTCCCACGCCGCCAAACATTCCCCAATAAAACGAAAAACGCCTTGACTGGAAGTGCAGGCCTTAATTCGACTATGACTGTACCTTGAGACCAATAATTCAGACTTCAAATTCACCTTGTGAAGAGGGGACAATAATAAATCCATACCTATACCTTGTGATCACAGCATTCATCACCTATTGCACTAAATTCACTAAAGGCCAATGACCCCTCCAAATTACTGACTGGGCACGCCACAACATGTGTCAGCATGATTTTTATAGGTTTTGGATCAACTTTGTCACCATCAAGCGACACTGAAACCCTCCAAAACAAATGGTTAAAAGTCTTCCCTAACTTTCTCAGACTCAGCATCTTCTGTTTTAATAGCCTGGGGGAATAAACCGTGGTCTAATGGACACAGCACATCCTGTGGGAGCAGACTTCTGCCTCATGGCCATCTGCTTTCATCAAATTCAAACCGTTTGTCCAATTTTAATATGACCTGAATGCTGCAATATGTTGCAGTTATATCTGACTTAAAACCATTCCTGACTGTGGTTTGGCACTAGAAGGACCCTTAATCCCCTGACGGAGGAACCTAACTTAACGTTTCCTTCTTTAGAAGTACCGTGACTTTGGAAATGATATACTTTGGTAAGGCCACTTGAATTTTAAAATCTTGTTAGTTCTGATTGACCTTGACTAGGCCCCTCCACCAATACTATTGCTGGAACTCAACTTAGTGTGAGGGCTTAATCATCTGCTTTTTTTGACGCATTTTTCAAATCCTTTGATATCGGTTCATCCAAATGAGGTTTTAATGTCGGCATGAATGCACTGTTTGAAAGCTCAATTAAACCCAAATGCCATGTGATTAAAGTCTTGTTTCACCGCCTTCTTAAAAGTGAGGACCACCATCAACATTTGTTCGGAACTCTAGCCAACTCAAACATGAGTTTGATCTGCAAGTTTTTTCGCACTCCGAAATTTTTGCCGATACGCCTCGGCACAATTTCATAGGCCTTAGGAACGAATTAGACTGTTTTTACTACTTCATAATCACTGCAATGACAATTGATAGGGAACGAGTAAATCTCCTCTAGCTTTCCCAATAAACACAGGTTTGAAGGAGCAATGTTTGTCCATTGCTATTAGGCCACTTCATACTTTCGGCAATCTTCCCGAAGTGCAACACCAAACATACTTGTCAACTTCTGTTTCCCTATATGTTGGAACCAATTTGATGTTCCTAGTGGCCATCAAAAACCTCGAGTGTGAGGAGGAGCATGATGTGCCCTTTTCAAACTTTCTTGTTACTTACTTTCGTTTTTTTGGTTCAATTTCTGCCAAAGATTCATTCTTTCCTCATTTTAATCTATCCTCTTTTTCCTTTTTGTTACATTTGCAATGTGGCCATCTTATTCCTGTTGTTTTAGTGCCTTCTAATCAAGTTTCCTTCTATAATTGTTAATTTGGCTTGCTTCCTGTCTTCTTTTCTAACCTATCTTGTCTTTCGTTCTATTCCTGTGCTAACTTTGGTTGCTTTCTAAAAACAACATATCTTGTCGTTATTTCTCTTCTCTTGCATTGTAATTTGGCCAGTTCAATTGCATTTGCATCTCCAACCTGTTTCATTTTCGAACAGCACTATCTAAACTCAACTCCCCACATTTGCAATACACTTTCCAAAACATCCCTCATCTAGTATATCTTCCTCACAAGACGCGTTATAACGGTTTTATGAATTTAACTGTTGTTTTCAATGGAATGCCTAACTTCCATCCCATAATACTTGGGCCCAATTCATTAAATCTGGCTTTTTAAGACACATCAAACGTCTACCACTTAGCAATCTGTTGTTGTGTGTAACAAAAAAGCTTCGCGTAAACGCACATAGTGTATAAACACTACCTACACACATAACAATATACAGTACAGATATCAAAGTTAACACACGTTCAAAATTTTAACTACTTTTTACAGTGTAATTTCCCGGACGAGCCCCCAATTTTTGTCTACGGTCACCTGACCCAAGGCCAAAACCACCTCTAAAATACGGATTCAACTCCTTAATAACTACACAATACACTGTGAACTTGATTCAAATTTTAAAACAAGTATTTATTTAATTGTGTGTTCAAAATCAATCCGCATTAAAAACATGATTAGGTATCAATACTCAACGATTTATCTAAAATAAAGTTGTTAATTAATAAACGATCAAACTCCCCTAATACCTGATGTGTGCCGCGACGCGGGGTGCAGCAAGATTACTATTAAGAGGCCGAACTTGCAAAGACTCCTGGGCGAATATTCCAGAGCCAAAACTTTAATTCCAATAGTGGGATCCCGTGTCCACGGACGACTTGCCTTACTGAAGAAAACATCCTAATGACGCCCGAAGCTCGGAGGTCGGACTAAATATAAAGTCCAAAAGTGCTGTAGCATTGTTTATCCTTGATAACTCAGAGGCCACGAATTACGGAAACCGAACACGGCTACACAATCGGACGATACTGCTGAGCGGAGAGAGACTACTATGACAATGTACACTATATGGAAGATTTGTACTAGACTGGGATTACTGTCACTGTTCAACCTTGGAAACTCTTGCTTTAATAAATTGGAGCACGATGGTATTAAACTCTCATTGGAGTAAGATGTTGTGCTACTTGCCTCATCTTTCTCTCCACCAGGGCTATATATACTCTCAAACAAATATGCGGATCTAGTCCTCTCTATATGGAGTCATGTACTAAATATAGTCCTACATCATAAGTCTGGAAAGGCCTCTACCATTCCACATGTTCTGCATAGATTTGGGATCTCATGGACAGCTTACTCCCTGACTGTGTAATTATACAGCAGTGCGCCACCTATGGTCAGACTTTTATTACCTTGGGTTGATATCCTAGGACTCCAGAAACTTTCAATTTGAAATCACTAAAGTTCTAGACGCTTCTCCCGTTTCTGTTTTCTTTCTGAGATCTTCTGTTTCATCTACTTGCTTCAACAACACCAGTATGCACATAAACCAGGTATATTTATATTATATTTACTCTTAGACTATTTATAATATTTTAGTGCTAATTTATTACTAATCTTGCTCAAAGTGAAATAAATCATGCTAATTCTTGTGGGCTTGCTGTTGTCACAGCCTGTATCTTGAAATAGTCGGCCTGACTGTTACATAACTGGGGCAATTGTATCTGTTAGAGTTTTATACTATGGGCCACAACGATTCGCAGGGGAATGGAAGAATGGATTCGCACGCAACAAAAGAAGTGACGTAGGATGTTAACTAGTTAGTGATTTCTTAATTATGTATCGAGTCCACCTGAATAGTCAGTATTAAATTAAAACCAGACTTAGTTTTGAAAGCTATACCAACTTATTTATATTCCACTTGTCGCAGGATAAATAAAAAAGTGTTGTTTTGCTTAAATCCTATGGAGTTGATACAAAATTCAATCAGAATTTAGTACGGCCACGGGGATCATGTTATTTATTTGCCCCAGGATCTATTGCGTCGACTAAATCGGAATGCCAGTGCAAAGCACTAATCTCTGGCCATATGACTTAAATGAAAATTTAGCCATTTGAAAAAAAATCTGAAAAACCCCAAAATTTTTTTTTTTACCCAAGGATGACCTTGAAACTTAACACCTTAGTTTTTCATATTGCACTAGGTAAAAACAAAATATATCTTTCTTTAATCTTCTAGAACGAGAGCAAACGTTTAGAATAGATTTTAGTACAATTACACTTAGGGATGTTCAAAACTCACCCACCGTTTTGACATAGGCGGCTCTCGGTTAGTTGAACCGTTGTGCCATTGTTTAGAGAAGAAAAAAGAAATCGAGTTTCCCGAACCGAGCAGACGGTCTAACAACGGTGGTTGAGTTTTGAAGTGCCATTAGTATTTAGATTTTCTTTTATACCCTGTACAAAAACTTTGTCCTTTGCAAATATTTCAGGCTAATCTTCTAAAAACGTAAACCATATTTTTTTCATAAAGATAACATGCAGTGCCGGAGGGAGAGATCTGCTGTGTCATATCATTAATTTTAGTCAATGATAGCGATAATATAAAAGTGAGCTATTTTATGCGCATTCCTTATACTAATTAACCAGGTTAATTGACCTTTGCAGCATGTAAACCGATCATAAAGAGGGTCATTCTGAAGCAGATTCACCTCAAAATATTAGTAATATTGCAAGGTCATGGGTTGATCTGAGCTTAGTGGACAATCGATCATATTTTTGGAAGGATATTGTCCCGTGGTTAGTAGAAACCATATACCTTGAGTATGACCTTTGCAAAAAGAGTCTGCACGAAAATTTTGGATTGGTTTCTGCAACAATGACCTACTGATTCCAAATCTTGATGCAACTTTTGCATGTGTTATATGGCCTCCATTTTTCCGATTAAACTTGTTGAAAAATAATATTTTCTCAAATTTATTGAGAAAAGATTTCTCACGGGAAAGGAAAAGTACTTAATAATAATATAATAAAATAATGAGATTTATAAAGCGCCTTTACTAAAGTAGCAAGGCGCGGCGTATAGAGAAAGAATTAGGAAGGGGAAAAACTACAGTTTAGGATACAGATGAGACTTCAAATGACTTCTTAAAGCTATGAAATGAAATGTGATCCAAGACACGGATGTTGAACAGGGCAATTCGTTTCACAATAAGGACCTGCAACGGACAGGGGCACGATCACCATGCCGTTAATTGGAGCGAGGCACTTGAAATTTGATGGTTGAGCTGGGCGAGCGAGTGCAAGTGTTATATCTATTAAAAAGAGAGGGCGAAAGGGGATATCCATAGGTTTGTTGATTCCACTCTGATGCAACTTTTGCATCATTTTCATAACAAACTAAAAAATTTAAAATTAAATTAAAAACTTTTAAAATAATATTTTCTCCATTTTATTGGAGAAAAAGTTTCTCACGGGAAAGTACTTTTAATATAAAAAGAGAGAAAGGGGAATTCCTTAGTTTGTTTTGCAAAGAATGCACCCTGTTTTGATTGCACAATAGGGGAAGTGTGGAATTCCACAAGAATGCTAACTTAGCACTGAGTCAGCTGTTTATGCTTTAAGATCAAAACATTGCAATGTCTGGGGGGGGGGGGGGGGGATTTCCCACCAAGTTTATATATGGAAAGTGAGTGATGTGATAAGTTATGTTTAGGCATGATTCTGTAGGTAATATCTTTTTTTAGACTGGGAACTGTGCTGAATAAGTCCAGTATATATTTGAGATTTATTTTGAGTTAAAGTGCTAGCGGCAGCAGTTGAAATCAGGAGCTAAAAACTAGAGCTCTGGAGCTATACAGTATAATTATAGCTAGTTTAATTAAAATAATGGTAGGGGAAATTTTTTTTTTGGAAGGGTTCTACATATATGCAGGATTTATACTTTGGATACCAGCCGGAGCTTGATAGCTGAATTGTCTGCTGTCGTCTTTAAGCCAAAGATCTTCAGTTTTCGGAATCAAAAAGGGATTTCAAATTTGTGGTCCTATATGAATATGAGGACATTAGCGACAGACATGGTGTATATTACGGATTTTTATTATTGGGAAACATTAGCGTCGTCGAGGGGGAGGGGGGAAACCGACCCGTCGTATTGAACTGATGGGAACAGGAGGTGAACTCCGGGACTGAGAAGATTCCAATGTAATATTACCCGAGGATTTATAAACGTGACTTTGCATGCTGTTCATGTTTGGAGTCTTCTGCTGTGAGGAAATATCGTTAACCATGAACGCACTTTAGTGGAGACAAACGAAACTCTGAGTGTAAGATTAGAATGTTAAGTTGTTTTTAATTGAATTGTCTATAGATAATTGTACTTTGGAGATACCAAATTGTTGAACGCCCAATTACAAATCAATTAAAATGTTATATTAATTTTTTATTTTTTTCACTTGTTTTCATTATTTGTTGTTTGAAAGGTATTTCTGACTTGACGTCTACGAGATCATAAATGCATCTTCAGCATTTAAGATCGGGACAGGGGGGTAACTTTTAAAGGATGGGATATTATCTAGGGTCAAATTTTTAATTAAAGGATTCATAGGGAACAAAAGGTGGATAGACAGGTTCATTGGTTCTAAGGAATTAAAAAGGTATAGTTTGCTATATCTAGGACAATTTCTTTTAACATGGTTCAAGCTACCCTGGGGGGTAATAAAAATTCGAAATTATTACGTACATACGTTTGTACACATACATACATAAAACATACAAAGGCATACCCCACACCATACATACACTTCACAAACAGAAATAGCGATGTCTGTTCCTGAATGTATTAGGTGAGGACATCAGCTTGTCAACTGTCTACAAGGACTATAAAAAGACAATAACCACACAGCACCATGTCTCAAGTTTACATGTACTGGTAATATAACTTTTAATATTTACTTCCATCTTCACAAAGATCACATTAATAATTTGATACAAGTACATTAATATAACATTATATTTTTTTCTTTTTTCATATTACATATAACTACTGATAATAACTTTTGTTACACGGAAAACTCTGAGTCCTCAACATTGATTTGCCTGGAGGATTATCCATATCAATGAACGTTTCCACACCAAAGTACCGAAAACATGATGACCACGAAGAAGATGTCCTAAAAGGTCTCATCACTGGCACTGTTGGGCGACATCACTTACGATACTTCGCCTTGGAGTATGCCCCGTCATTGACAGGCGTTTGTGAATGTACGCGAGCTTTTAAGGACGCTCGCGTACATTGTATTTTTGCCTCCAACATTTCCAAAGGTTATTTGAAAAATTGTCTATTGGCGTCAAAATAGTTATTGTGGGAATTTTGTGACTTGTGTTAACAGGCTATTCTTATCCCAAAAAGTCCATGGAGGGGCACATAAAAATATTTTGTCTAGAATCAACAAATTATACATCTTAGAACCTTCTCCTTGACAATGAGATAAATGCAAAAAAAAAAAATACTTAAAATAACCATTTAACTCATGTGTACTTTTCACAACATCAAATCAAAAATTTTCAGGTCTTTTTCTACTCTATACATGGTTTTTTAGATTACATGTATTGCTTTCATGGGGTGAATTCTATCATTTGTTTTTGTTTTTTTGCCACCAGGGCAGGTATGGCAGTTCAGCAATGACCGAAAAACAGCAAGCACCAAAGGTTATTAACCTCATTCATAACCCACCAAAAATCAGGAAAACTCATCAAATAAATATGTTATTTTAAAATGTAGCTTGCACAATTGTTTTATACGAGCGGAATGGCAATTTATGTGGCGTGCCACATTTTGAGTTCTTTGAGGCTTTATGACTGGACACTCTGCTGATTCCCGTAATTAATTTACAAGTTCGTTCATCACACTTTGTTTGGCTTCCGCTGCTGGGAATATTGCCAGAGTTCAAACAGCACAGGGATTGGTTTTGGAAGGCCCCTAATGCAGTGGGCAAACACCAACCTGATGCTAAGTCAAGATAACCTATGGAGATGGCAGAGAAAACAGAGTTCTCAAGCTACATAACTTTCAATCATTCTGTGCCCGGGACGCAGTTGCATTTTCATCAGGTATCTGTCTTTCAGTCAATGTGTATTACGTCAAGTAAGAAGCCGAAGTTGCTATAATCTAAATGTTCAAATTTTTGTTTTGAAAAATTAGAATGCTTCCAATGGCGGCACCCAGGTGTTGGTGTCATCAATTTAGCTGAGTCACTGTCGCAATTCCTTTAGGTTACTTATTCCTGGGTTTTTTGGTGGGGACATTCATATTACCGATGTCATTTATAAAGCGTCTGTTAACTATCGCGGTCATTAAAAGATTAATAACCTGCATGGCATTGTGTCTCAAACAAGGAGAAAAACATTATGGAACTGCAAGAATTAAACCTTATTCATGAGGAGTATGAATCTGCACTATAACCAACCTGCCTTGGTGGTTATTGATATACAACAAAAGCACCTAAACCATCATATCTTCTATAAGCTTCATAAGGAAACACTAATTGACACCTAAGTTAGCCTCTTTTAAAATAATTAGATTCTTTTTTTTCATTTATAATATATGTTTTCATTTCCTACAACTTTATAATTATGTAAGGAAGCACACTTAGTGTCACAGTTTGTTCTTTAAATTAAAAATTCTGAGCTCCCAAATTCTAAGTTCCACCGTTCCAATTTAAAAGCAGGTATTAACATGGCTTAACTTATATTAATGAACAAGCCAAAACTATTTGGCACAATCTAATTAAAGATGACTTGCAGGGATAGGATTTATAGAGTATGTACCTTTAAGCTTTCTTACAATGTCTCTGATTGGTTAATTACATCACATGACCCTATGAATAACCATGGTTGTTGCTATGGAGTTAATAAAAGTGCCTTGTGTGAAATCACATGGAAAGTCCATGGAAAGTTCCAGGCATTATTCTGAATTCACTATTAACTAAACCGGTATGGAAATTCAACACTCATGAGTCTTGTTAATTAACAGAAAAGATAAAAAACAAATACTGACAAAAAGCAAAGACTCAGTGGAGTTGTTTGCTCAAGGGTTGAACTTTGACCTTGGCTTTTTTCACCATGCATGCATATCTCCAGATCATTTGATATAATTGGTATAATTTGGAACATAATAAATAACTAATGGAAAAAGCTTGATATTGGTCATTTTCCAGGTCAACATCCAACCCTAGTCTACATCAAAAGTGAAGTGACAAGCTTATCATAACATTTTGCAATAGAAAATACTTATTTGATGTCTTTCAGAGGTATCAGCAATCTTACTGCAAAATGCATCAAATGGTTGCAACATGATTCTGTTAAGTCAATTACTCTTTGGAATAATATGCTATGTTTGAATAGTCAGGTCATGATCAATGCATGAGTGTCACATGTACTGCATATGGTCACGTCATGATCAATGCATGGGTGCCACATGCACTGCATATGGTCAGGTCATGATCAATGCATGGGTGCCACATGCACTGCATATGATCATGATTATGACATGATCATGACTTGATCATGACTTGATCATGACTTGATCATGACATGAGCATGACTTGATCATGACTTGCCCATGGCTATTCCACATTAATTCAATACCTCCATATGGGAAGTATATACTCAATTCCATTTGTACCTTGCATTGGGGAGTACATAATTTCCGTGGAATAGCCTATTAAAACAAAATTTAATCACCAAGTTTCAGAAGAGTTTCACATTAAATTAGTACCTCATACCATCATCATTCCCACAAGCCCCTTTGCACATTAGCTGGGCAATGGTGATGGGAGCTGGTAAAACCCGCTACATGTCGCACGGGACAGTTTTGAAAAAATAAGGAAAATAGCTTAAATCTGTTATATTGTACTTTATTTTTGTCATGTAAATGAGGCATAAACTTTTGTGACGTGTTCTCAAGAGAAGAAAGAAGTAAACAGGTTTATGGAAACATAATATTTCCCAAACTCTGCAGTGATAGCAAAATCTCAAATATTAATTTCCCACCATGTGGCGGGTTTTCCCAGATCGCATCACAATTAGCTGTTATTAGATTCTTTACACAAATTTACAATTTTATTTTCAAAATTACCAATTTGTATAAGTCATAAGTTTTGAAACCTAGTAATGAGTTAAAACAAAAGACAAGGTTATTAAAATAAAATGCCCCTATATTCAAGATAGTCTGAATATTTAATCTTCATAATCCTTTGCAAACAGTAAATATAATGTTGTGATAACACTAAGTAGACACAGCTGTTTGACCCTATGTAATTTTTTTTGAATAATTCAAGCAACAATCATCGTCACTGACCTCTACACATGGATAGCGGGCTGCTGCACCATTGAATAGTCGCCGATTGAAACCACAGGAGGTTGCATTTTGCCCTTCTTAATATGGCTTCACTTTATTGTTCAAGCTAAATAAATTTTGCATAACAATAGAACATCTGTGTGGAGTATGCGCACCATCAGGTGTATGCATTATTTCCTGCCACAATGAGAAGGGCAATAAGCAACTTCCTGTTGTTTCAATCGCTGACTCAAACCCGCTATCCATGTGTAGAGGTCAGTGGTCATCGCTTTACACTGCCCTCTATCGTCCAGTCATATTGATCTGTGAAAAATTATATTTTAAAAAGAAATGTCATGCTTGCCTGCAATATAAAATTTGGTAAAATTTACACAATGTGTGCCTAGTGGAAAAATATACCCAAATCAGGTATCAAAACTGCTCCGTAATTTATATTATTGGTTTTACTCCCAATTTGTTGTAATCTTCACTTGAGATTTCAAACAGCTGTGCAAAAAAATAACACAATCCTCTGGTCCAAATTAATCCATCAAAAGAAAATATTTAAAGAGTAAATGTTGAAAGATGAAGTATTGAATATGAGATGTTAAGAGACATTTAAATAAATACTATCTGTGTGTTAGCCATACATCTTATACAATAAATACAACACACAATTTCAACACGAAGTTGCTATTTGCGGTAGTTAGGCAGAATTATTCTTTAAATCAAGATTTTCTGGGAAGTTTACTGACTAAGATCTGTACTGATGTGAATCTCAGTCATTCATTTTTTTAATAAAAATGTTGACCAGCATTATTCTTACTCCTGTTTGTGGTCCAAAACTCACCCTTCAGAAGCACAAAACTTGGGTTTGATTATGTTAAACGCCAAAATATAAAACTGCCAATGCCCTTTTTGCAGAAATATAAAAAAATGATAATGCCCCCATTTTAACTATTGTGAGTTTTGGAATAATGTTGTATATACACCTTCCTCTTTATGGTACCAAATCATGTTCTCTTTTGGAGGCTCCAAAATTCAAGTTCTCTTGGACTGGAACAGCAAACTGAAATAAATTATCTCAAGATGATGTTAATATTTTGAAATTGCAAATATTTTTTTTGAAAATCCAAATATCAAATGAGGAAATTTTTGTATTGGACGAATTATAAAGTTGAATACAGGATTTGGACACACAAAACACAAAATTAGCCTTTGTAATTTATAATAATGGTACAGTTATAAGTAAAAAAGGTAACGAGAATTACAATCATAAATGGAATGCATCAAATATTCTATTCTGCTGTTAAAGTCCTTCATGACAAATACAACATGATATACAATCTCAATCTTGCTTATGTCTCTAAGCATCAGAATCTTAATAGGCCCTCTTTTTTTATTCCCAAGCCATCAAAATTTGGCTAGGTTCTCATCCCTCACAACAACTCCCTGGAGATAACCTATTATGTGCATGTGTTTTTTTAACTTTTAACCCAACGTATCATTAGCATCCCTTTTAAGTCGCACAATTTTATGATGTGTCGTAGATTACAAGGAGTTTGAGAAATATGCCTTGTTAATTTATGCATGATTAAAAAAAAGAAAACAAATTCTTTGCAATCGCAATACAGTGCGCTGCAGCGATTAGCCTTGCCAGTCAAATTTTTGACGCAGGGTCGACATCGCCGTCCAATTTCCACGCAGTATTGTGATTTATATGTTGAAAACAGCTCAACAAAAGAGTTGGTGTGATCGAAATAAAAAAAAGGTTTAGTTATTGTAAATAGCCGATTAGAGTGAGCATTCCACATCAACTGACTCATTTAGGCATAAAAAAGTTTGTTTGGCATACCCCGACCGACCTAAAAAAAACCTGCCGAATCAAAAGTTTTTTTATGCAATTAGCACAATAAAAAAAATTTCTGCCGACCCGCCCCATTATTTTCATCCACAATTAAAAAAAAATATTTTATTTTCACCAACACAAAAATAAAAAAATCACAAAACAAGACCACAAAGCAACTACAACAAGTAAAATCAAAGATCTTTGCTATTTCATTGAAAAAAGCTTTAAATAGTAGCGTGTTGTATTCATTAGAGTAAAAACAAATGAGAAATCTAAAAAAAAAAATGAAAACAAAAAAACTCTGACTGAGCGACCCTGTATATTTTTTTCCTCCGTTATGCCAAACCTATGTTTTTTATGCCTATATGACACTAAATTGATCAGTGACATGTCCCTCATAATAGTTGTATTACACAGGCTGTGGTGTCACTTTTCATGATCAATCACAAAAACATTGCCTATACGAGGCAACATGTTGGCGGTGCACCACATTGTGAATATGCCAAAACACATTATGTTTTAATAAAATCATCTAACTGAAGCCTGATTTCCTTTCCATGTTGACTGAAACATATGCTCTCCGACGGCGTAAAAGCCTCTGTTTATTCCGTCCGAAAGAGCGTTATAAATCCAGTATAGAATCCAGTAATATCTTCCCGAGAGATTGGTATAGTAGTTGATATTCCGTATGAGACGACTACTGAGCCCAGTATCAAAATCTCAGATAATTTTGGCTGCTATAATGACCCCCCCAAGAAAGGCTGCGGTCACAACATCGTCCCGTTCTGACTGGCGGCCAAAACGGAATTGATAAGAGCAAGGTCGACAGGTGTGACCTGGGGTCACTGGTCGAGACCATTTTTCTCTTTTAGGGGTGTTATTATGGTAATTTGGGGCATTCCACTTCTCAGAAGGGAAATGACATATGTTTCAGTCAACATTGGTATAAATGGAAATCAGTTCAGTGTAATGAATTTGCCGAATTTGATTGCCCAATAAGGTTACTGGATTCTGCCTACATACATAATTAATTTGCAAGGTAACTGTGGGAGAGGCCAGATTATTTCAATAAATTGCACACACTGATGAATTGCTGGATTCTGATGCTGGATTGAGATCCCATAAACACCTGTTGAAAGCAGAAAGAAGTAACCTACAATTAATGACGCTGATCCCTAGGGTAGTACTCTGCCAGGATGCTTTGGGGGATTCTCTTCAGCATTTCTTTCGGGAAAATACGCAGGAGTTGCCAGCCGACATCGAGAGATTCAAACACAGTACGGTTTTCATAGTTACCTATGGGGTTGAACAAAGTATTTTAAATTAGGTTACATAATTTTATTGATACATGCTATAGTAGATCTCAATATATGTGAGAACTCATTTAAAGTTTTAGGTCTGCCCATTCTCCAAGATTTATTTTAATGGCCACAGGTAAAAAAAGGTTTATGGTACTCATATCAATGTACAGTAATATTAGTAAGTAAATGTTGACCTGAAAATACATTATTTAATAACAAAGATTCACCCAGGTGTTTCAATTTAAGTATCAGGATGAAAACACCAGCAATTGTTTCATTAAACGTTGTTATTTGAACACAACTTATCTTTGACTCTGCACAATTTTATTCCTTATCACAGCATAGGAGAAATAATGCACTTTTTATATCAGTTTAAGTTTTTATTTGGCCATCCAAAGTGAATTATGAGTTCTTTGACATCCTAGCCAAACATTAACAAACCATTTTGTAAGAACTCTATTCATAAGTTTCCAGTAAGTCGATTCTGTGCAGAAACTTTGTACCATGGCCACAATGTTTTACAATGGCAACAAAGGGCTAGTCTCCACATGGCCAAGGATTGAATCCTCACATCAATATCCACCCCATGGAGGTATGTGAGAACTCTTTTACACATTGAAATTGCTATTTTGTCGTTTTCACAGTGACATATTTTATTTACCATTTTTTGCATATCCCAATAAATTAAGAGTTGATGTGAAATATATTTGAAATTTAACATATTTTGGTAATTTTCCACTAGGTTTTAATTGAAAAATATATTTTAATTAACATGATAGGGCAAATTTAGATTGTAAAATCTTCAAAGCTGTTTTTCTTGAAATCCGTATCTTGTAAATATCCCGCTATGTGACGCAGCCAACCAAATGTTTATTTTTTTTCAAGGTAAAATTGGGGTGTGGATCATAAAATGCCCTTTAATTTTTCATCGCATTAATCATATATAAAAACAAACTTACCTTGAGAAATAAAATTTTTCTCAAATTTGCCGAGGAATTCTAAATAAAGGAGATCATCTGGTGTGAGGGCTTCCTCTCCGACTACAGCTTTCATGGCTTGGACATCCTTACCAATGGCATAATTAGCATACTGTAGAAATACAAATCCATAAAGATGAAAATTAAAATCGGAGTAATTTACCAGTACAGGTTGGTTATCAGAAAAAGTATACTACATAGTAAACGATTTTCGAAATTTGTTGGGGCACTTTTTGGGTAACTAGAAATAGTGTAAAACTTGAACTTCAGAATTGTTTTTCAAATATAGATAATGAATGGATGTGATGTGTACTTTATCACATCTAAATATTGAATTATTTATATGCCAGAGTTCCTTGAAGCATATGCTTACCAACTGATTGGAGACATCAGCATGATCCTTTCTGGTCATTCCTTCCCATGCAGATTTCATCAAACGAAGAGTGAGGTCACACATTGATTGGTGGGTAGATCTGGAGGGACACGGGTAAGAAATTATTGTTATTATTTTAGTTTCCAACCCGTCTTAAGAAGCCAGCGGAGGGAGGGAACTCACTTCACAGCACTCTCCTGGCGTTGGTAGACATAGCGAGACTGCGTGGACGAACCCACAGAAGAAGCTCCACAAAGGGAAGACCACAGCTACATTGGGCAAGCTGCAAATAGTTTTTCCTCTTTTCAGCCTTTTGGAAGTATATGAATGATCCAATTTTTATACCATTGGTATAGAATGAGTCGCTTATCAAAATTTTTCTAAAATAGGTTGGAATTATTCAAGTTTCCTCAATCTGAAATCAATTTTCAAAATTGCTAAAAAGGTTAAAATATGTGAAAAATGCCAAGTATGCACTGAATTTGGCCCCAAATCTCATCTTTTCCAGCAAATAATTTTTTCCAATTGGATAAGACAAAAAGGCTCTTATCTGCAAATATTTCTCACTTGTGATCAGTAAATTTTGGCCTTGGGGCATCCCCCAATATGTTGGGATTTTGATTAGATAACTCACCTCACCTGTCTATGTAACCGTTTTGTATACACACACTCTTGTTCAAGTATGATCAGTAAATTTGGCTTGGAGAATCCTCAATCTGTTGGGTAAATTCTTTCTTGGGAATCCCCAACCTGATGGGTATTTGATTTCTTGGGGAACCACCAAACAGTTAGGTACATTAATTTGTCTTGGGGAATATTCAAAAACACATTATGTTTTATAAATCAATCTAACTGAAGGCCTGATTCCTTTTCCAATGTTGACTGAACATATGCATTTCCTTCTGAGAAGTGAATGCCCCAAAATACCTTTTCGCCCCCCATAAAAAAGAGAATGGATTCGACCAGTGACCCCAGTCACACTATGTGACCATGCTCTGCCCCAATTCGTTTTGGCCATAGCCCCACAGCGACACACATCTCATATCATGCTTGTGGGGCGGGCCGGAAGCGGGAAGTCAACATGCAAAGGAAATCAGGCGTCAGTTTAGATGATTTCTAAAACATAATGTGTTTTGAATAAATCATGACACTGAAAATGATTGTCTTTACACCAATGTTGACTGAAACATATGCATAACCCAGTTGAATGAATATTTTCAATCAACACCAGACTGACTCACTCAGTCGGAGATGGAACATGATATTTCAGAGAGCGAGGCGATAGGAGCAGTTAAAGGCTGAATCAAAAACGCCAGAGCACAAACACACATGGTATCTAGGAGTTCCAAAAATAGGAAGCCAATAAATCACCTAGACAGTGGAGTACACCAGGGGTGAGTAATAGGGACTTAGACTTATAATGGGTTTAAAGACCCCCCCCCCCCCCCCTTTTGGCCAAAGTTGTTGGAGGAAGGAGAGTCCAGAGCAGCGGGAGCCCAGATGAAAAGAGAAATCCCAAGCCTAAGGAATAAGCGAGAGGAAGGGCTCTGAAGATGACTGGAGTGCGACGTAGGCCCTGGAAAAAGTCCCGAAGCAACCGCGGCAAAGGCGGTGGATAAGGCAGCACCGACTGCGAAAACTGAGGGGTGGTACGGGGAGGGAACCAGAGAAGCGCATGGCGGACCCGCGTAAAGAAGGGGGCAAAGAAGCCTAGCCCCAAAAAAAAACAGAGGAGCAGGCCCCTAAAGAGAGGGGTCCGATCGGAACACCACAGAAGAACCCACGGGGAGAGGCACGGGGGGAAGATTAAGGTGAGAGGACTGAATGAAAGGAAAGGCCCCCAGCACCGTGGAGGGCTGGGAGATAAATCCGACCCTGACCCGGAGGAAGCAGCCACAAGGAGAAGGAAATCTCCGAGCTAATCCATCCGGGAAAGGGACCAGAAAGCGTAATATAAAGGCGAGGGCTATAGCGATGCCGCACCAAAGATTGGGGGCTTCGCCAAGGAAAAGCGCCGATAGAACTCAGACCCAAGAGGGAACTAGGCTTTCGGCAAAAAACCGGGACGCCTTGCAGGAGGCAATGGAACGAACACAAAGTCACCGAAGGTCGAAGTCCGAACAACCTAGGACTGGTGGTAGGCTGAGCTAGTAGACCGAAAAATCCAGACAAGGGATGATCGGAGACGGCCAAACAAAAGCCTCAAAAATAAGCGAAAAGTTCCACCTCAGCCCGTCACAAGCCAGGAGATGGAAGGACGATTCAGGCATCGATCGGGTAGAAAGAACCACAAGGGAAAGGAAAAGAGGCAGACTCCGCAAGTACAGGGAAGCCGCCGACAACCAGAAAGAAAAAACCGGGCCACCGCGGAGAGCAGTAAAGGCTAGATTAATGATTAAACTAGCACTTCCCCAGATCGGGCCAGAGTCAATTCTGGCCCAAAAAGTAGACCAAGTGGGTAAACCACCGATAAGTCTACCAGAGGGGAAAAACCCAGAGGGTAGCTCTGCAGAAAGACACGAGTCAGCCCCGAGAGGCGAGCTGAGCCGAGAGCTCACTAAATGCCGGGGAGCCCGAGCAGAACACCAAACCCAGTGGTGGACTGTCAGCAGGAGCAGGTGACAAAGTCGTAGAAGGACAGAAGGAACCTAACATGAGGAACTCCTGGGCCGAACGACAAATAGGTATCGAGGAGGCAAACAAGAAGCCACCTAGCAGAACACGCTACGGGCCAAAGGATACCATCAAGAAAAGGGGCCGTGGAATGGACAGCACAGCGGCTTCGACACAAAATCTCCGAGGAGAAGAGAGTCTGAAGAGACGAGACCAACGGGGAATCAGATGGTGCCACCCGACACGGCGGGATACCGATTAAGGATCACCAACGGCTGAGAAAAAGGGCTAGTAATAAACTCGTCAACCAAGCTCGAGACGTCAGACTGACTCACAACGGGGGTTTAAGCCCCAGAGAAGAGACATTCAACCGGGAGCGAGGGAGCGCCCAAAGGACTAAAAAAAGAAAAAAGATCAAGTCAAGACTCAAGTCGGAAGGGGGCAATCATGTCAAGGGCTCCCAGGTCAGTGAGACAGGAGCCAGATCAACCGACGTTGCCCCCAGGGGACCCAGAGGGTACCAAGGGGAAAAGACACAAGATCCAGTCGCAAACGGCGGGAAGACAAGACCAAGCTAACTGCCAAGAACACTGAGAAAGCGCCCGTGAAGGCGAGTTCGGAGAAACCACCAACAAGGGAATTACCCCGTCGCGGGGATCCCTCTAGGCAGCACAGTTGAGGCAGAAGGCAGTGGCGAGATAGAAACCCCGCAAGGGAAGAGATCGAACCACGGAAGCCTGAAAAACCGCTGGAAGAGGATGGGGGGGGAAGGGGAACCCCGAGGACAGACCCGACGAATCGGGACAACCGGGACTGAAGGGGACAGCGTAGGCCCGGACGAGCCCCAAAGCTAGGCCCGGACGAGCCCCAACAGCAGAGCGGAACAAGGCCTGCGTTAGGCCCGTATGAGGAGCCCCAAAGAGGGGCATCGTCGAGACGACCCAAAACCCGTGTCCAAGGTCCCCCAGAGGGAGACAGTGGACCAGGGTAGTCAGCTTGGAGCCAAAGGAATGTGCGAGAACTGTCAAAGCCAGCCCTTAACTCCCGAACGGGAGAGGGATCACGGTCAAGACCCCGACCCAACAGTAGGCAGAGTCCAGGCGAAGTCGAAAAAACCTCAAGGGCTAGGAGTCAGGCCTGAGAGACCAGGTAAGGGTAGGCTACAGAGGCCAACCACCAGCGCGCAGGACGAAAGAGCCCCAGAGGGGGCGAGGGCATCCACCTGGTGGGAGCCAAGCCCCCAATAGGACCCGATGCATCAGCATAAAGACGGAATGACCAAAGCCCGAGACCGGCAAGGGCAGGCGAGGCCCCGAGGGAACCAGCCGGCATGTAGGCGAGCTCGCGCCCCCACGAAAGTGAGGACGGAGGCAAGGGAGAAAAAAAACAGCAAGGCGCAAAGATCAGGGACCCCATCGGGGTGAGGCCAAGAGAGAAGGACATAGAAGCCCATCCCCAGGGCCTGAGCCAGCCTATGGAGCCACGGGAGGGAGGAACACGCCACAGACCAGCATAGGCAAAGGACTAATAAACCACGAAGGGGGCCAAGGTCAAGGTAATACACCAAGCAGCAGGGGGCATCAGCCCTAGGACTAGGCAAGGCCCGACAAGGGCCCAGACAAGCCGCGTGGGAAGAACCAAGGCCCACTACCCAGAATGGAGAAGAAGAAGGGTCTAAGTCGAAGAAGCAAAGCGGACGAAGAAAGCCCCAAGGCCTAGGCCAAGCGGAAAGTCCAAGGACCGCCAAGACTAACGGCCACGACCTCCCAAGAAGTCAGGGGCTAAAGACCCAAAGACCAGTGTCAAGGCAAAGCTTGAAACCAGGCCTAGACCCCAAGGGGGAACAGAGACTAACGCCAGACGGCCACTGTCACTAGGCCCGACTCAGAAGCGGCGCTAGCCCCGCTGATCCCCAAGGGAGGGGAGAGCGAAGCTGCATCATAGCCAGAGTCCAAGCTCCCAAAGGGAGACAGCGGACCAGGCTAGCTAGCAGTAAGCCTAACAGCCAGAGCTAAAGAGCCAGGACAGATAAGGCATAAATGGCACAGCGGCGACAACTCACTGGCAGAGACCAGAGGTCTCAAGTCCCCGATGATGCACACGTAACGGACCCGGATAGCACCATACGGAGCTAGGTACCGGGGCAGCAACAGTCAACCGCCAACGGAGGCAGCGACGGCAGCGAAGGAAAGCGCGGGCGACCCAAGAGCTGAAAGCCCACGGGAGGGTAGCGGACAGGCCCGAGGCTACCTAAGCTCCAGAGGGGGAAGCCGAAGCAGAGAAGCACCCCAGCGGGCCGGGAGAAGGAGCAGATGCATAACGCAAGGTTGGAATCTCGACAAAGCTGCAAGCTATAGCACAGCAGGATGCGCCCAAGCCCAGGCCGATGGCGGGCAAGGCCCACCACAGGCAGGGCAGGGGACCCCAGGATGGTGGAACCTGTGCATGAGAAGTTGTAGAGCGCAACGTCTGAGAATAGCCGCCGGTGGTAAACCAGTGACACACAAGGCTGGAGGGCTTCCAAGCAAGGCCAGGCGACATGACAGGCAAGGGTTGAAGCCGTTCAAGCTAGGCCGCCCGAAGGGGAGCCCCGCCAAGAGAAGGACTTGAGTAGACCAAGAGAAACCACCAAGATACAGCATCCATGAGGGGATGCCCGAGAGCCAAGGCGGCGGCGCGACATCCCACGCGAGGGGACTAGGTTGCTGGCGCCGAGAGTTGAAAGTTCAACACAAGGGAGGGAATTGGGACAAACAAACAACACCCCCCGTAAGAGGAGACTAGATGCGGTGGTAAGCCCGGAAATCCAAGCCAACAACGGCGGATAAATGGTCACCCGGAAATCAAAGCCAGACGGCGGAGATAAACGGCCCACCATGCAGCGCGCCCATAAGGGGGAGACGCGGTATAGAGGATTGAATGGTATCCGATCAACCCAAAGCCAACCACCTCCGAGAAGTGAGAAGAACGCTATGCAAAAGTGGAGGACTGCTCACGCCCGCAGGCGGGGGAGGGCAGCCCCCAAAGTCCAGAAGCCACGAGCTATACAACCCAGCGAGACTTATAGCGACATAGGTTAAGCACGGGCACGCGGCCGCGCCCTGGAAAAGAGCATGCTTGCAGCCTCACTGAAGCTCCCCGTGGAGGCAAGACCCGAAGGCCACCCCACAAGGGCGCCGAAACGGAAAAACCCACGGGGGTGTTACCGTAACAGCGGAACGTAGCGGGAAATAGCGTGGCCGAAATGCTGCACCAGTTAACCGCACACGAACCCGGGTGAGCGGGGGCCAACCCGGCGAAGCGCTGCGCGCCCATCTCTAGCCGTGAAGGCCTGGTGAAGCAATCAGCACGAGCCAGAATTAAACCCCTCGGGGCTAGCAGGCTAGCCAGGGGGGGTGTGCCGTTAACGGCCGAACCGTAGCAGGAACTAGACGCTGACCGAACCGCACCAGTAAACCGCGAACGGTACCCCGCGTAGGGGGGCCAACTGGGGGAAGCGCCGCACACCCCACCTAGCCTGTGAAAGCCTGGTGAAGCATGCAGCACGAGCCAAATTGACACACCGAGTGGCTAGCAGGCTAGCCATGCGGGGAGCAGCCAGCAGCAGTGAGCATAATCGACACCCGCAGCGCCCCGAAGCGGTGCGCCCAAGGGAAACCAACTCAGGGCTGGACCGATCAGGCCCCGAGACCAGTACCACGGCAGGGCGGTCGCAGAGTCCGAGACTCTTAAACCACGAGCGCCAGGTGTCGGTACTAGAGATGGACCGGACCCGAGAAAACCCGGGCACCACCATAGCCAGCACACCGCTACGGACGGGCTGCAGCCGCCTAATCCCACAGGGAAGGGCAGACAGAGCAGACAACGCCAGCCTGCACCGATTAAAGCCACGAGCTAAATCAGGCGAGACAGCGCCGGGCAGCGTAATAGTCAGTCAAGCCCCCGCAGGAGGCGGCCGACTAGCACGCTAGGAGCAACCGGAGGCTGGATATACGGATGTCTGCAGTCGCCAAAAATCACCTAGGGAAAAAGGCAGAGCCGACCGCGATAGCCTTGCACCGGAGAAGCCCCCAGGGCTAGACCCGGCGAGCCAGCGGCGGAAGCGAGTGGTAGACGGGCGGAACTCCCAGAGGAGAAACGCCCAATAAACAGGCCATGAAGTAGCCGAAGCTAAACATCTTTAGGCTCCAAAGCCGCGGGGCCGCCTTGGAAGAAACTCGGACCGGAGCCCGGTGAAAACCACCCCCCCTTTCCATTAGCGAACCATAAACAGGGAGGAAACTGTGTTCAATGGCGAACCATGAAAACAGAAAGGCCACCGGCAAAGGAACAAGCACCAAGCGGAGCGACAGCGGAAGACAAGAACGTAATGAACGCATGGAAAAAAAGGGGGGTCGCGGGGCGGCAAGCGCAAAGACGCTGAAAAGTGGGGTGAAGCAAGCCAAAAGGGTGCGGCGTGGTCGAAACGACAACGAGCGATGAAAAACAAAGGCGTGACCGCGGGTAAGACCAGGCACGCCAAACGCGGAGACTAAAAGCTTACCGTCGCGGGTCGGTAACAAAGTCACCCACGGTAATTTTAGAATTTCCAAAGTCAGGTTTTCACATATTTTATTAAAATACAAACAAGCATAGAAAAAATAATAGGACACACTCACCCCATTAGAACTGTTTATTGATAGTATGGCACCTACAAGAACCGACGAAACAGGGCTCACAAAAAAGCAAAGGACCAAAGCACGCAACACGTGCGGCAATGGCTGACTTTGTTACCTATTTTTACCCCGCTAAACAGATCACATGACCGCATCGGCGGTAAAAAAAGGATACACATAAAGCTCTCCGACGTGTGTAAAAGTCGCCGTTTTTTATTCCGTCCAATAGAGCGTTATAAATCCAGCATATAATCCAGTATATATCAATATTATTATGTAATATAACGTAGAGTATTCGATTTTAGATACAACAGTCCGTACCAATATCTCAGATAATTTGGCTTCTAAACACAGAGTCGATGTACACGCGTCCGTTGTGTATGGCGGCCAAACGAATTGAGGAAGAGTCATGGTCGACAGGGTTTGACCTGGGTCCCTGGTCGAAATCCATCTCTTTTTTAGGTGCTAACTGGTATTTTGGCATTTTCACCTCTCAAAGAATGCATGTATGGTTCAGTCAACATTGGTGTAAAGGAAATCAGTTAGGTGTAATGATTCCCCATCCTGTTGAGTAATTCGGTCTTGCGGAATCCTCACCTGTTGGTAAATTCTATCTTGGGAGATCCTCAACCTGTTTGGGTAAATTTGTCCTTGGGGATCCCCCACCTGTTTGGGTAAATTTGTCTTGAGCGATCCCCAGTATGTTGTCTCGAGGAATGCCCACAAGTGTTTGGGGAATCCCCAACATGTTGGTATTTTGTTTTGTGAATCCCCAACATGTTGGGATCCCCATGTACATTTGTTATCATATACCCAGTCTTACCTGTCTTTTTTGTGTACTGCCTGTCTCATAGATTGTCCTCATGTGATTAACCATTAAATCAGGAATGGGATGGGTTGAGTCTGGATAAAACATAAAAAGTTTAAAGATAGTACATACTTTTTCCCAAAATACCTTTTATAAGATAAGCGTACTTCAAGCATGATGCGTGTACTATAAAAAAAACACAAAAACGAAAAAAAAAAAAAAAAAAAAAAAAAAAAAAAAAAAAAAAAAAAAAAAAAAAAAAAAGAAAAAAAAAAAAAAAAAAAAAAAAAAAAAAAAAAAAAAAAAAAAGAAAAAAAAAAAAAAAAAAAAAAAAAAAAAAAAAAAAAAAAAAAAAACAAAAAAAAAAAAACTAGCAACCCTAATCGACTGCTAAGCCCACTTGTGGATGTCTCGTGCATATCTTGTTAAAAAGGTATTTTTTGACAATAAATATTCAGTTTTGATAGTACAACATCTTATCAAACATGTTGAAAGTATCTGTGAGAAGTCTTTTTGAAATGTATGAAAAGGCCTGTGAGTAGAGATCAAAGATACAGTTAATTTTTTAAATCCTGAATTGCCTAAAATACCCTTCTTGACTTTTCACGTTCAGGATGACAATGTAAATGAGGCGCCCGCAGGCAGAAGTGCCCATCTATCTGTCTCTCTGGCATTTGGCCAAATGCCATCAGATCATGTTGCTTGGGGGGGAGGAGGTTTTGCCACTCGTCCTGTCCACAAGAGTCTATTTTACATTTCCATCCATATGCCAGTACCAATTTATACTCTGGTTGGATAGAGGCAAGCGAGGTAAAGTACCTTGCCCAGTGCACAACACACTGGTGACATGAGGCTCCAACCCACAACCTAATGCTTAGAGTGCAACGCTGATCCCGAGCTGCACCCACATGTGCCACTAGTCAGAAAAAGACCTCAATAGGTATTAGGCTCATAACTACCCTTTCAGCAAGTTAAGGATGAAATCTCTGAGTTTGAAGAAAATATGTGTAATTACTATAGTTAGGGGGAAAATAATAGCTGGGGGAAAAAACATCAAAGTTATAGGGTCTCTTCATCACTCAAACAGTCAAAAACTAAATATGTAAAATGTTCCATGGTTACTAAACCATCGTTTGGCATGGTAAGAATTGGAATCTGAGGAAGTAATGGATCAATTGCGACATTGACCGACCTGCTCTCTCGGTAGATGGTGCCAAGTCAGTGTTACATGTAACTGGGAAACCACGCGAACTGGCACTTCTCACGTGCAAGCAGACACCTAATAAGAGGGAAAGGAAAAAACCAGAACTACTTAAACTTTTGATATTTAAGGGGTATTAGAATGTGCAAGTGCTGAGGAAATGAGGAAAATTTAAATTTGGAAACCTCTTTTAGGCAGGAAAATTCCAGATATGGATCCCAAGTACAAGAAATGACAAAAAGCATGCTTTTGTTTTAAATTATATGACAAAAATAAGCAATCAGCCAAATAAATGATACGATACGAACCTATCCCAGAGCTTCAGCATAGGAGCTCATGTCCGTCAGAATGACAAGGACATGCTTCTAACACTGATAGGCTAAGAATTCAGCAGTGGTCAGGGCCAACGAGTGTGATGATACCTCAAAATTTCTCGATGTGGTGAACGTGAAAAAAGTGTAAATTTAAAGGAGTTATGTATCATAGAATGGGCTCTGTTGGGCAATATTAATGCATGACAAAGTTGCAATTCGAATTGAACTCTGCATCTTCCCAATTTAATTTTGATACAAAAAATCTTTGTAAGCTTTTTGACCTTGGCCCATATAAACAAAGGTTGAATTAGAATGCAAAGGACAAGTTTTGGTGTAGAAATTTACATTTCTGGTGCTTTCAAGGCATTTAGCCTAGATATAACATATAGATTGGTGTGCAGAAATTCTGCATTTTGACCCCCATTTTAATAGCTAGTGCCAACCTATGCCTTTGCATACTGACATGATAGTACAGTACGTCTTCGCCTCTTATTACCTCGCCTTATTCTCCTTCCGTATATTTTGCCTCAATCCTTATATGCGTCTTTCTTTCTCACTATCGCCTCTTTCACCTCTGCATTCCAACACCCCGTATCTCTCCTACCTTTCTTTTTCCCACCTTATTCACATGCCTGCAACACCCCTTCCTTAAAACACCCTCACAGATCCGACACATCAGTCCCACAAGCTCACCACCTCTCGTCTCAAAATTCTTTGTTCTTCTTTTCAGCTTCCCTACTTCATCCTCTCCTGCCACTACCTCCTCACCACGATAATGGTTGAGGAAAATTCAACTTAACCTTTGGCACCCAAATTAATTCCCGGGACCGGTCGTTTGGCAGTAAATTGACAACTCCCATACGGTCTAAGGAAATCTGAAGGAGGGTAGTGTTACCCTGGTAGAATGAAAAAAAAAGATCAACCTACAAGGGCATCCCTCTGCGAGAGCTAATGGCAGCCATCCCGCACATGCGCCTCAAAATGGTGGGCATGGTTGCCCAAAAGCGAGGACCAGACGCTGAATGTAAACTGTGGATTGGCTTCAGGTAGGGGAAAGTCATTATTCTGTGCCTCCATAAATCCTAACACAGCAGTATTACTGAATGTGAGGTGAATCCGTCCGGCCACCCTTGTTTACAGCACAAAAACAAGATTTAAAAGAATGGTTTAAGAAGACATGAGGAGATTTCAGAAAGAAGCGCACCCAATTTTTGTTGAACCCTGGTTTTTTGCATTATTTGGAATGCCTTACAAATGTATTTATTATATCACAACTGAGTGAATAAGCCAAATACCGAATAGGCCATCTTATGTGATAAGATGATTAGTTTTCGTTGTGCACGACAGAACTTCAAAGCATGTTTCTATGGAGACGATTATGATAGCAGCAAGTTCAAAACAACAGGGTTTGGGTTTTCTTTTGTACTTGTTGTTCCATAAACCTACGAAACTTCTCTGTAGGTGCTTTACAACGATCCAGTGAAATTTGAGGAACAGAAATTGTATCCTAAAAAAATTCCCTCCTGTCACTTTAACTAAAAAAAAACTACCGCTAACTTTAGGTGAAAGGTTTCCTTTCATATGTAATAATGATAAGTCTGGAAGAAATTTTATTTTCCCAAAGGGTTTTTTTCATATATTGTATTTTCTTCCATTTGCTATAACAAAAAAGTTTGAATATTAATATTGCCATTTAGGCATATTTTGGATTTGTTACAACAGGACTGGAGGTAACAAGATTTACTATAGATAGCTTGTCATAAAATTATACTCACAAAATATGGAAAATGTGACCCTTAGCATTGTTATAGTGTCATTATTACTATTACCGTTTTAAGGAAAATTCTTTATTTTCTTACACCATATAAATATGTTTTTGCACACACTTACGTTGGATCATTGGCAAGTTCAGGAACAGGACACAAGTTATCCATAGAGCCATTTCTTTCAAAATCTTGTTTGAAGAACCTAGCGGTTTCCATGTTGACCTGCAAAACGATCAGTAGTGAAAATTAAGAAAACTAATATAAAAATTTGTTTCCTTGATATAGGAATGAAAATTTTTATTGTTTTGAAAATATGTAACAGTATAGTAGACATATTGAAAATGACAATTATCTGATTATTCTATTCCAGTCTGGTCAACTGCAACCAAAAAGTAAGTATGTGAAAATTAAGAAACTAATTAACAATCTTCTTGTTCCTTTGATGGAATGATTTTTATTGTGTTTTGAAAATATGTGACAACTAAGTAGACATGTTGAAAAATATACTTATTTTCTTATTATTCTATGCATAGCTGATCACTTGATATGTTCCTGTGTCTTTGCAGTGTAGACTGCAATACACATGGGTATTTCCAGCATGAGAATGGAAAGTAGAATGAGAAGTGTCATTCATTAGAATGAGAAGTGTCATTACGACAGGTCCCAGGTTGGAACAAGTTTGCCAAAACGAATTAAAAATTTGCACTAAAAAAACCATTCAAAAATAAAATTATGTTGTTTATTTGCAAAACTATAGATGAGTGATTGATGATTGATCAAAATTATCCCAAGTGCCAGATGACTCAAACATTTATATTGTATTAGTTTGAAATTGCAATAAATTATTAGTGTATTTTGATACAGTATATTATTATCATGTCTTAAAATTATCTGAGTCTATTTGAGACGCCTGTATGGATGTTTGTTTGGTGTGGGCCATTTAGTATGTATATTGTTTTGTACTTGTTTATGTAATTGTACGGGATTAATGAATAGGTGGTGCAATGTTATTCAGTCTGTGCCTATGTTGCATTCTCCTCAGCCTTCACTTTTTGCTGTTGTAATTTAGATATATATTAATATTGTTGATGTATTTTGATGAAATAATGAATGATGATTGATTGATTGAAGATTGATGAGGCACAGGAATTTTGATTCTTCTGTACTACATTCGCTCTCAGAAATTAATCAGACGTAGGCAACTTGTGCGCCGTGTTATTTGCGTGAAAGTTCTTATGGGTGATGTCACCAAATAGGGAGTCCACATGACTCTACACAAAACCCAATCGGAATAAAGCATATCCAGTGAGTTCCTAAATCAGAAAATCGAAAAATCGCAAAAATCAGATTTTTGCAGTTGTCTGTATAACAAGCACAAGGTACCCTAACACATACTGCAAATGATAAGGCCGAAGCATCCCAATAAGGCCAACTCGGATATAATAGTCATTACTGTCCGTTCGGACTCTTACTACAACACGTAATTGAATGGGAGAGTATATCGTTGAACACTGCCGTTTTCTTCCTTGTATCGCAATGCTTCGGTTGGAAAAAGTAATTATGAGAATCCTACAGATTATCTTTCACTTTTCAGTATTCCTGCCAAATTTAAAAAATATTTTTACTCTTGCGGATGAATCACTGATAGGGTGCTTAAACTCCGTGTTGACGAACACAACACATGACACAATAAAGTAAGCTATACAAACCAAGGTGATATCGGAAAGAATGGGATGAACATTTAGTGACACAGCGCCTAAACACCATTCAGAGCCACTGACCAAAGATTGACATAATATTGATAAGAATATTAAAACAAATGGCAGCTTACGATCGTATTGGACTCACATTTACAATATGTAGCTCTGGGTTACACCCAATGATAGCTAGATCACTATGTAATGGGCTGAAGCTATCCAATGATGTCAGGTCAGGTTTTATTTGAGGCCTGCTACTGTATCATGGTAACCAGTACTACTGTCCCAGGCAAGTTGCTGGGGGCTAAACTGTCACTCCAATTGGGTTTCTAAGGAAAATTGATGAGGGAGGTAGCTGGTTACTCTGGTAGATGAAAAAGAGATTCTACCTACATTCTAAAGGCATCAGCTCTTGGAGAGTGCTCTGGGAGCTAATTGCAAGCCATCAAGCATATGCTGTTCTTGAATGGGGGGCATGGGGTTGCCCAAAGGCTAAGCCAAAGCCGCGGAAAACTGTGGATTGGCGTCAGGAAGGGCATCCGGTTAATATCTTTTGCTCCAAAAATCATCACACAGCAGTTTTATTGTGATGAGTGAGGGGTGTATTAGCCACCCCAGTTTAGCGGGACAAAACCAGATTTAAAACTTGGTTTAACTAACAAAACTAAAAAAACACAGAAGAAATGTGATGATATGACTTAAAACCATAGCAGCAAACACAATGGCAAAGTTATCCGCACTGTGATCCATGACATCTTTGCCTGTGAATCTGACCAGACCAGCTTGACGACAATCGAAGCCGCAATCTGGAAGGAAAAAAAAAAACACGTTTAAGGCGGGAATATTGTCAAGAATTGGTCATAGCATTCCACTTGTTAAACAGTAATAGCGCCATCTTTTGTTGAATTTAGTAGGTTGAAAGGCTGGAGCGGAAGTAGGCTCTGCCCTTCAGTGTATAAATCCCGGCCGGTGGTTATTTCGGTTTGAAACTTTCGCGGAAGCTTTTGTTATTAAATTTCCAGCTGTGGGTGGGGAATGCGTGTTACTAAATTGTAAACATAGTGGAAAATGCTTGATCGTTCGCGTCGTGTTGGCAGACTGGCACAGGTTGACGAGGTGTAAGGACACTCGTCTCTGTAAGGGCCTTCCCATGGACTCGTAAGTACACCACACACGGTAGTTGTTTCGTGAATTTTTATTGTTTGTTAGGTCTGTTTTTCAAGATTTTACACGGGATTAAAACAAGTCCACGTACTGGTTTAACCGTTGTGATGTAGGAATAGTTTTAGCTCTCGGCACAAGCTGTGAGGAAACTCAAATTTTGGATCTGTTTTTAGTGTCAAAATTTAAATTTAAAATAAAATGGCCGCCGATTGAGTTGTGTGGTGGTAAGTCGTACACCTTTATCTTTCCCGACTTGACTCTTCAGGTAGTTAGTGCATATGTGTTAATAAATACTGGCGTGAATTAAATACTGGCGTTCGACTTTGCAAAAGTGTGGTAGGGAACTTCGGGACTTGGACATTGCTACGAGGGTGACGATTGGGCGTATTCGTCCATTTATGATTAAAAACTGGAAAAACACAATTTTTCCGGTTAATTTACAATTCTGGTTTAGAGAATGGATATAGGACTAGAAAAAAAAAAAAAAAAAAAAAAAACCTTTTTGAAAAAAATTGAGGTAGCTTTTTTTTTTTGTTGGGAGTTTTGTGATTGTTGCAATTGTAAATACTTGGTTAGTCTTCCAAATCTGCACTATGCACTTCGACGTGCGCACTCGGCACTAGATATCTTCTGGGGCCCCAAATTGCACCTCAAATTTATTTTATGTTTATAGGGATGGTTATGCACGTAGCGGTGTCCAAGTCGCTTTGCTTGTTTGCGTGGAGTAGGGGGTAAAGATGTTGTGGGTTGGGAAGATACAGGTGTTCGTCTGTTTGATCCGACAAGATTGTAAGGGCTATGGTGACGTCAACATTTTAGGGAAAGCTTGAGAAGATGTTTCTGAAAGTAGTAGATCACTTGTTACCTTGTCGAATTGTGGAATAAGGGACTTGAGCATAATTTGTTTCAAAGTTAGGGTGACGTCAACATTTCAGGGAAGCTGGAGGAAGATATTTTGGAATTAGTTATTGAAGTGTATTCGCTCATTTGTGTACTTGATCGATGTGAGAATAAGGGGACGCGCCGTGAGCATAATTTGTTCCAAATTAAGGGGTGAAGGTCAACATTTCAGGAAAAGCTTGAGAAGATATTTTGAAATTAGTTATTGAAGTGTATTCGATTCATTGTGTACCCTTGATGATCGAATGGTGCGAATAAGGGGCCGTGAGGCATAATGGTTCAAATTTAGGGGTGGTGAAGTCACATTTCAGGGAAAGCTTGAGACGATATTGAAATAGTTATTGAAGTGTAGTCGATCATTTGGGTACCTTGATCGAATTGGTGCGAATAAGGGAACCGTGAGCATAATTTTCAAATTTAAGGGGTGACGTCAACATTTCAGGGAAAGCTTGAGAAGATATTTTGAAATTAGTTATTGAAGGTTTCGATTTCATTTATGTACCTTGATCGAATTGGTGCGAACGGGACCGTGGCATAATTTGTTCAAATTTAAGGGGTTTGACTCAACATTCAGGGAAAGCTGAGACGATATTTGAAATTAGTTATTGGAAGTGATTCGATCATTGTGTACCTTGATCGACTTGGTGTGAATAAGGGACCGTGAGCATTAATTGTTTCAAATTTAAGGGGGGACGTAAACATTTCAGGGAAAGCTTGAGAAGAATGAAATTGTTATTGAGTGTATTCGATCGTTTGTGTACCTTTTGATCGAATGAGTGCGAATAAGGGACCGTGAGCATAATTTGTTCAAATTAAGGGGTGACGTCAAACATTCAGGGAAAGCTTGAGAAGATATTTGAAAATAGTTATGGAGTGTATTCGATCATTTGGGTACCTTGATCGAATTGTTGCGAATAAGGGACAGTGTGAGCATAATTGTTCAAATTTAAGGGGTTTGACGTAAAACATTTCAGGGAACGAATGAGAAGAGATATTGGAAATTTAGTTATGGAAGTGTATCTCGATATTTGTTATGTTACTTGATCGAATTGGTGGAATAAGGGACCGCTGAGCATAATCTTGTTCAAAATTTAAGGGGTGGGTGGTGGTTTGACGTAAACATTTCAGGGAAAGCTTGAGAAGATATTTTGAAATTAGTTATTGAAGTGTATTCGATCATTTGGGTACCTTGATCGAATTGGTGCGAATAAGGGACCCGGGAGCATAATTTGTTCAAATAAGGGTTGACGTCAACAGTAGGAAAGCTTGAGATGATATTTTGAAATTGAGTATTGAAGTGTATTTGATCATTTGTGTTACCTTGATCGAATGGTGCGAATAAGGGACAGTGAGCATAATTGTTCAAAATTTAAGGGGTGACGCAACATTCAGGGAAAGATGAGAATGAATATTTTGCAATTAGTTATGAAGTGTACCTCGATCATTGTTGACCTTGATCGAATTGGTGGGGAATAAGGGACCGTAGCATAATTTGTTCAATTGTACGGGGTGACGTCAACATTCAGGAAAGCTTTGGAAGATATTTTGAAATTAGTTATTGAAGTGTATTCGATAATGTTTATGTACCTTGATCGAATTGGTGCGAATATAAAGGGACCGTGAGCATAATTTGTTCAATTTAAGGGGGTGCGTCAACTTTCAGGGAAGAGTTGAGAAGATGGATATTTTTAAAATTAGTTATTGAAGTGTATTCGATCATTTGTTGTACCTTGATCGTATTGGTGTGAATAAGGGACCGTGAGCATAATTTGTTCAAATTAAGGGGGGTGACGTCAACATTTCAGGAAAGCTTGAGAAGATATTTTAAATTAGTTATTGAAGTGTATTCGATATTGTGTACCTGAGCGATAGTCGGTTGCGAATAAGGGACAGTGAGCATACTTTGTTCAAATTTAAGGGGTGACGTCAAATTTTAGGTGAAGCGTTTTGGTGTGGATCAGAATCCACGATCAAAAGTATTATCTAAAATCCAAATCTATCTTTGTAAATGTTTTTCTGGACCATTTTTCCGTTTGAAAATGGTTAAAAAAGGAAGTTCCGGTTATCGATCAAAATTTATTGATCAACATCTAAGAGTCCAAATGATTATTGTAAAGGGTTGGGACACATTGTCCATAGTGAAGTTGGTTTAAGGAGTTTGGTTATTGACCAAGATTTATAGTGTGGGTATTGATGAAAATTTATTGATCAACATATAATGGTCCAAATTGATTAGTTGAAAAGGTGTGGACACATGCTTCCAACATTGAAAAATGGAAAAAAGGAAGTTCTGGTATGCTCAAAATTTTTTGTTCAACATCTATTGGTCAATATGATCTGAAATTGATTATTTGAAAAGGTTGTGGACACATTGATCCACTTGAAAATGGTTAAAAAGGGAAGTTCCGGGTATTGATCAAACTTATTGATCAAAACATCTAATGGTCCAAAGGATATTGGAAAAAAGGGTTGTGGGACCACAGATCCATATTGAAATTTGGTTTAAGGAGTATTGGTATTGACCAAGATTTATGATTCCAATTGATCATTTGTAAAGGTTGTGGACATGATCCACATTGGAAATTGGTAAAAGGAAGTTTCGGGTGGGGGTATTGATCGAAATTGATGATCCAACATCTATTGGTCAAATTGATCAAAAATGACCCAAAATGGATTATTTGGAAAGTGTGAGAAAACATTGTTCCACAGGAAATGGTAAAAGGAAGTTCAGGGTTTGATCAAAATTTACTGATCAACATCTATTGGTACAAATTGATCCAGGATGATTCATTTGTAAAGGTTGGGGACATATTGTCCCTATTGAAAACTAGAAAAAAAAAAGTCAGGGTATTGATCGAAATTCATGACCAAAATCTATTGGTCGAAATTGATCCAAATGTGTTGCATGAAAAGGTTGTGGACACATTGTTCCCCATTGAAAAATGTTTATTGGTAAAGGATGTGGACACGTGTTCCAACATTAGAAGTTGGTTAAAGTAGTTTTGCTGTTGATCAAGGATTTATTGGTCAAAAAATCTATGGTCGAGATTGTTGATGCAAAGTGATATTTGTAATGGTTGTGGACACATGCTCACATAGAGGTTATTCCTCTTTTATCGATCGGCGATTAAGCGTGACTTCAAACACCATGCTTAAGGTACACAAAGAGAAGTAGTGTCGACTGCTAACCATGCAACGCTTGTGAACGAAGTACAATTTTCATTAGGCTGGAGAATATCTGACAAGTTAAACTATTCTGCCACGATTTTTACAATCTGCATTGAATTAAAAGAAAGAAAATGTATGTGGAAGCGTAGTGGTATGTAGGAAACAATCATTCCTTTTCAGGAAAAAAAATAAGTTGAGGTTTACAAGCAAAAACAACATGATATTTATTAGGCCATGCGTCAAATTGGAGTTCCTTTCCCTGTAGCAAAGGATGAAAAAAGACGTCTCAGTAACGGGAAATTGCCCGCGGCAATTGGCGTGAAAAATGTAATATGTCGGAAATATGTAATTACCGCCTTTGAGCTTCCTTTTGGTCAACAACAGTGATAATATTTAAAAATATGCCCACTACAAAATAAATAGCGGGATGATGAAATTCGGTTGGGAAGTGCAACCCGCGTACCCGGAACAGCACGTTCAAAACAGTGCAGTGGAGAGTGGGGGTCTAGGCAGGCTTGGCCGAAACGAAGCCCCTGAAACACCATGCATCACGGTTGTGGCGATACGATGGGAAGCGAAACGCCCGTGCAGGAAACTGTTTTACAACGCAACTTCCAACAACAACTTATGCAAAGTATTCCATATTCCAAGTAAAAAGAAATAAAATGAATGTTAACTGAAAAAAACCATTTTCCCACGTCATGTCTGTTTTTTTTTATACAAATTCTGGGGGGGGATAATCGCGCTCAATATTAATTATGCCAAATATATAGCGCTTTAAAAAAAAAAAAGATTTGATCCGAAAAACAAACGTTTCGATTCTAGCTTAAGGTCACGTGTTGACAACATTTGTTTAATCAAATTGTTCTTTTGAAGCTTAGTATATCATCAGGAGTCAGAAATTTAAAACAAAAAAACAACCTAAAACAAACAAAAACCAAATATAAAATTTTTTATAAACAAGACGAAAGAAAGCACTCTCGCTTAGAATCTAGGATCAGTTCACGTCTCGCAGATCGTCCGTTTATAAATGGAAGTAGTGATAAATTGAGGATGACTGACTGCGGTTTTCGGCAGTTTTAATTTTTCCGGAAAATATAAATTAATATTCGATGTTATGAAGCTTTAGAATATGATCCGAAAGACCAGGGAGTGGGAAATACGAACGAGTTCATCAAAAACACGTTCCTGACAATGCTTTGCAAGCTTTGTTTGTATATGTATGTGCCACAGTAAACAGTTACCGTAAGTATGGTGAAGATTCGCCGAACGATACGAAATGACGTCAGGAACAACCTCTATAGGAGTGTTACAGCTTTGGCATGAACAGTTTTACGATCAAATTTATGATCGAAATGATCATTTTGCAAAGGTTGTGGGGGGGGGGGGGGGGGGGGGGACACATTGTTCACTCTTGAAAGCTGGTGGAAATTTCACTAGGAATTTGGTCCAATTTAATTGGGAACGGTGAAGAGGAAAGATTGTTGTCCTGAAATAAGAATCATATACTGTATTTATTTTCTGCAGTTGAATTGTGTAATTATTTAATATAATTGGACAGCTGGATTGATTTGTGAAATTATATTTTGCACAAACAAAAATTGATTGTCAAGTGTTATTTATTTGTCTTTGTTACAAGTGGAGAGTTGAGACCTGCTCTCTTTGACCGCTGTCGGTACGCTCCCCGGCAGGAATTGTTTATTTCGCCATGAAGTAAACTTTTATATTCTTTCCAAAAACCCCGGTCCGTGACAAGTATATAATATCATTGGAAAGGCTAAATATTAAATCTACATATGTAAAGCATGGGAAAAATAGAAATTATTATTGCTTTTTTGTTTGCCAACAATCAGAGATTCCATTCAAAGTTAAAAAAAATATAACTTATGATTGTGATATTTCTTATTTTTTTGTTTCTTTAAGGTTTTTTTTGTGTGTATTTTTCACTTTAAAAATTTATATCGCAAAAAAGTAATTCATCTTTTGATCTCTAATTCCTAATTATTTGTAAATTCAAGAACTAACAGTATTCTTCTAATTCAGGAGTAAGGTAAAATAGCATTTCTAAAATACAAAAGAACTAAAAAACAACACAGGCCAAGAACAGCATGTCTATTATCTGGTTTCAAAATTGGTTAGGTAGTATGACCAGCCCAAATCCTTCTAGAAGTAGCTACATACCTACTAACGAGTAATGGCTATGTGACACCTACTTCATGTACATCACTGCCGGACAAGGTATTTTTGCTGCCACATGAACATGTGTACTCACATCTACGTACGGTATTTCTCCATGGCCATTGTTTTTAGATATTGTTGGCATATATGGCCTTAAAAAATATGCAGAAATATGGGGTTTTTTATGATGCCTATTTGAATTCTTAATGATTTTCCTCAAAAATGATTTAAAATGTTACAACAAAAAATAAGTATAGTGACAACATTCTGTTACTATCCAAATGGTGGCGTAGTAACTGTGGGGAAAGATACAAAGTGCTGTGTGTCTACTCCATACTGTCCACACCTATTACCTTCTCTCCAACCTTGTGGCAATAACAGGGGAGCCATTGGGTATAGGTAAAGACAGAGTAGCAACATCAGTATACAATAACGTGTACTTTAGAAGCCCCTATCTTGCAGATGCTGCATCGCAATAGCCCACTGTGTACGTGCAGGAGCCGTTGCGGTAGACATGGTGTTACATGTGCGCTGTATAGGCTACCACGCGAGTTAGAATCCAGCCGTGATGCCTGCTTCCCCAACAAAACAAGGCACCATCGGTGCACATAGGCAGCAGTTCACGCATAAGACTATACACCCACAAAGTCTGTTCAGAAATAACGAGCCGAGCATATGTAAAAACAGACCTCTGCTTCCATACCAACATTTTCCAAATTGTCCACTACCCCTGGTAATACTTACATCATTATGTGGGAGACCAGCGGCTGAGAAGATGGGGATCTTCTGACCACGAGCAATGCTATTCATAACATCAGGTGAGCTACCGTTGGAGTCATTTCCTCGGGGATAGATGCGTGATGAGGGTTAATAGTGACCTGTGTCAATCAAATTAGAAATGAAAAGTTCAGATCCAAAAAACAATATCCATTTCCCCAATTAAAATGCTCAAATCTTATTGCCATGCAAAAATATATATACAAGATAAAACGTAATGGACAAAAATATCATATTAAACGTACTGGACAATAATAGGGGAGGTGAACAAAAGGCCGAAGAGAACTGGTAAAGGGACACCTCCTAACCGCAAAATAAATGAAAAGTTACCGGAGGATTCACACCACAACCAATAGTATTTGGATATGTATGTGGAGCTTACCTTGAATGTCCAGGGAAGTCTTCTGCAAGTACAGGTGGTCCCTTGTCTATAGCCTTACCAGAACATGAAAGACGCGACCTATGATGGATAAAATAAATGATGTAGATGAATGTCGCCATAAAACGTCCTTAGTTCTTTTTTAATTTATCAAAAGACAAATATAAATTACTTAAGATGATGGGCTTCCATCCAAGAAACACACTGAAACTCTCGTAAAACAGCACCTTCAAGGTTAACATACATGTCCTTTCAAACCCATGTAAGAGCCTGATAGTTTATTTTCCAAATGACAGATCTTTTGGCTGGAATATCAGCAGAAAAATGTTGATATTTTTATGATCTTTCACTTCTGAAGACTTGAGTATCGAATCTTTTCTTCAAAAAATCCTCTCGCAAAGGAATGAGAGACAAAAGGGGCAAATATAGATAATAATCACCTACATCAAAAAACCAATTTTTCATGTTTTTGATTCACAGTATTAGTATATGCATGAGATGTTGTTTCGTATTGTGCATATGCTTGTTTATATCTCAAGGCCATGTAGTGTCCCAAGGTCCAGTTTATTTATAAGTCAGAGTATTCTTTAATGATTCAGAAAAGGCCGAGTATTCCGTAAAGTCAGCGCACACTTTAGGTGGTGCAGTGAGTTGTGGGTGTTAAATGTTGATAAAAACATGGCCGCCCCAGGGCCAGACAGTGCGAGAGCGAATCACCTTCACAATAATTTACGCTTTACAAGAAGCTATTTGAAGATTTGCCAATTATAGTAAATAAGGAATCCGAAAGACAAGTGGAACCAATGGTCATTTACGTGATTCACAAAACAAAACGCCCCTAAAGATGGTCAGAGAATACGAGTCTTTGTGTCAATAAGACATTAAAGACAGTGAAATGTGCAGTATTTGTGGAGACAAAAAATATCGTGTATTGTGTCATGTTTATCCTCCAATGTGATTTCTAACATGGTGGTATCGAAAATCTGACTTTTGAGCACTACAGTCCGTAATAGTGATCATAGGAAAAACTATGCAGACATGTTTATTCCATTAGCACTTGCGCTCACAAGTCGATGGGGTGCCAAGTTCTTCTGACAAAAGACGGGGCCTATGGCTGACCATCTGACAGCCTAAAAAATGAAGGGAGGAGGAAAGGGACTATTAATTTAACTTACCCAACATATATTTGAAACGGGAACCGCAGGATGTCCACCTGTAAACTCGAACGTTTGTGCTTAGCATCGATACCAGATGTTCCTTCAAAATACTTAACAAAGATCCACATAAACAATTACATTCGCACAATAATTCTTACTCCTTAGAACACCCACCTTTAGGTGCCCCTCAGCTTCAATGAGAGGTTTCTGTCCTCATTGGAGTGGGCTCAGGACACCTGTGTTACCATTTGACAGATATGCCAACCAATTTGTTGCCTGTTGTTCTTTGTTGCGTGTTGGCCTTCATGGCGGTTTTCATTATAGTTTATTCAGAAGTATGGGGAACCTCATGCCCACCAATCAGAATTTATCTGGTTAAAACCCTTACTCGGTGAGTGTTTCTATTGCCAAAACATGTACAATACATAATATTCTCACCAACAGTGTACAGGGTGTCTCAGAAAGAACGTTACCCTCCAGAAAACGGCCATTTTTGCTTACTAATCACTTCTTATCCTGTTGTAGCTTTGATTCATATGAAAAATATATACTCTTTTGAACGTATGGTGAAAACGAGAAACGGTGAAAAAAATAACCCAAATCAATGGACTATTTCCTAAAAATGATGCAAACATACTTTGTCACGGCTACCAATAGCAGAGAAACTGTACATTGTAATTCTTATGGATTTGGAACACATCAAGTCCTACATATAATTAAATTTTGTTCGCATGTATGCTAAAAAGCACCTGAAAACATTCCACTAATTTGTTCGCAGAATTAAGTGCCTAGATCCCTCACCGTTTCTCCCATATAATGCAGATATGATTTGGGTTAAAGCGCACTTCACAAATTAATGGCATTGGGGCATAACTCTACTAATGGCATATCGGAATGAATTTTGGGTGTAAAGGACAATAGTTCATAGGGAATGGGTTCATAAACGTTTCCGTCCAATGTAGGTTCCCAGTAAGATGGCAATCAAGGAGGAACAGAGAAAAAAAAATTCTGGAGCATGGCAAGACTCCGAGAAGTCCAAGGAGAGAGATATGACCGTCAACGAACAGGACGATCAGCCAATAATGCTGCGTGCGTAGAGAAATTGAACAATAAACTCTAAAACCAAAGTATTTGCTAGTTCTGGGCTGGATCTTTTTCTCAATGTGTTTGGCCATTCTTATGTGCAACGGACCCTTGGACTTGAGAGTATATTGGCCAGTGAGGGTCTAAAATTTTTATGTTGGGGATATTGGCATACAGGTTTCCTCTGCGAATGCTAGCCGTGGACACAAATAAGTTTGCATCAATTTTGGGGAAAACTCATTGTTTGGGTTATTATTCACCGTTTATTTCTTGTTTTAACCATATGTTAAAAACTACATTTTCATAATTATAAAGCTAAAACAGGATAAGAATTGATTTAAGTAAGCAAAAATGGCGTTTCTGGAGTGTAACATTCTTTCTGAGACCACCCCTTTGTAGGCCCACATACTGTTTCATATAATAAATAATAAAATTTTAACATTTGTAAGGCACTTTTTCCGAAAGTTCCAAAGCAAAGTAGTAACAAGACAGAGAAACGCAACATTATACTACGGCAGCCAGCTTAATCAGCGCCAGCAGGTTACTACATCCAGACTGACGAAAAACACACACGTGGGAAACACAGCTTTCTTGGTTCATTTGCCCATATCAATGAACCATGAGGAGAGTGGCAATTATGGTTTTAATCAATAGCTCCTCTACAAATTAAATCCAGAATTGAGACCCAGATAAATCCAGCAAGAACCCCACGAGATTTGAACCCGGGACCATTGGCATATTTGATAGTAGATAGAGTCAAGATATTTTACTGTATACTGTAATAACAACCCCTCGACTAAATGCCCCCCCACCATGTGGAAAAACCCTCAAATAAACACCCCATGTTTTTCATGGTGTAAACTTGCAAAACAATGAAAAAACCACATCGGAAGATGGCAATAACGGGAACAGAAAAATGTCTTCATTGCCAGGCAAATTTTTATCCAATGGGCGTGGCCATATTACAACCGGAGATCATATTTTATATACTGTTATGGTATATTGCCATACGGTGCTCTAGATTTTTTGAATAGGAGATTATTATGGAACAAAATTACTGCAAACAGTACCCTTTTAAAAAAATATAGTAAATTTTTTTTATTTTTTTTATTTTTTTTATTTTTTTTATGTCTTTTGTTAAAGTTCGTTACCCCGACCTTATTTGATAATGTGGTCAGTTGCTGACCACATTATCAAAAACTTTTGTTTTTGACAATGTGGTCAGTAGCGTTACCCCATTATCAAAAAATAAAGGTCTGGGCATCGAACTTTAAGAAACGAAAGAAATACAGCAGTCAGTCTAGAAACACAGAGGAACGGTTTTTTAGAAAATACCGTTCTGCCATTGTAGGGGGTAGGGATTATTTAAATATTATACGCATGCGGACACCTTCCCATGATCATAACATTGTTTTAATCAAAAAAACAGATAGGAAATGAGACAAACAAAAACGTCGTCAGGCATGAAGGCCACAGCGATACTGTGTTATTACGTGTGTAACATGCACGGATGTATTCAAAAAAAACACAAATTCTGTAGTGTTCGTATAGAATGGTAATTTTACGGGTCAAAGGTATTCCATGACATGTTATGGTCAATAATTCTGAATTAATTAGAATATAATGTTTTTTTGAGGGGGGGGACACAAAACAAGGGCGGTAAAATCTGCAATGCTAAATATATAATATGCAAGTATAATAATAAGTAACGAGACAAACATAAAAAAAATTTGTCAAGCTGAATGCCACAGTATACTTAGGGATACGGTGTCGTAAGCACGACTGTATTGGAAATATAACATCTTAGTGTCAAAGAAATGACATTTTTCTGGTCAAAGGTGAATTCACCCAATAATGAGGCGGATTTGCACATATATGCTAAATAACAATCATTACAAAGAAGAAATGTTTATATTAAAAAGACAGAGTTCAAGCCAACGACCTTACCTTACTTGATTATTAGCTCTTTTACGCCTCCACAAAACGATCAGTGGTGTATTGACTTGCTCTTATTAAGTATTCTCATTAAAATCGTCTTCTAATCAAAATACCGCCACCGAACCAAATTTGTCACAACAAAACCACAACCAAGTGACTGTTACATTCCTTTGCTAGCTGGTTACAAATACTAGCTGTATTCAAAACAAGACGTTGAGGCGTAACATTGGAAAGCTGCTTTCCAGTTCAATTGATCCTTAATTTCCTTGTTTTGAAATCCGATTATCCCTTCTCAAAAGGCTCGGACTCATTATTTGTTCCCCTATGTGAATGATCTTTCAATAAAGTCTAACTTTAACAACGACCATTATAAGCAAACGTGGGCATAAAGTGTTTTTATTGGTAAAGAGAAAAATGAATTAAATCATAGCCTAAGTATCATGAAAATGGAAGAAGACGCAAATTTAACAATTTTAAAGGGTTGCTTTCTTTTTTGCTCGACGTTTATGTTAATTAAAGTAAGAAGTAGGCATTATCAGAAAAATGTGTTGTTCAGGCGTGGTTCGCCCGTTAGTCGCTTGCAAATCGAGCCCCCTTAGGGGGCCGCGACGTGCAGCGACAACGGGCTACCAGACCTGAACACGACACATTATTTCTGATAAGTCCTGCTTCTGAACCTTGAACTATAGTAAGGGCCAAGGTACCGAGGGTTAAATATTAGGCACAAACTCACTGTACTCAGCTTTTGAGCTTGAACTCCAAAACTGCCCACTTCTCGTTGTGCCATCATTTCATGTTAGTCACAATCTCGGAATTTGGGAAACACTATAAAAGAGAAAGAGTTATGGCTAGTATACAAAAATTCAGAAGGAAATGCGGACTAATATTGTTCATATTGAGATAGGTGTGTGTAGCTCTCTATATTCGCTGACTAGGATTCCATAAATATCTTTGTGAAATAAAGTATTATAGCATGTCCAGGTATCTACCCAGAATGGGCTGGAGAAATGCTCCAAGGTTTAAATTGCACGTCGAACGAAAACCAGCAATTCAAGATACCTCAGTTGCTGCAAATTGCCACTGAGACACTTCCCCTCAGAACCCCATTGATTTGGCATTGCCCTGTGCCACTTTCCCTGAAGGTTGATTGCCAAAACCTAGTTTTCCGATGCCATCTTGTATCCCGAACCATGCACTACTTTCCAAAGTACTTCCGGGTTCTTCATGACACGGTGAGTGGACTTATTGGACCTTCAAAATCTGGCAGATGTGTCAAGGTAAAATTTTCCGACCTGAAGGTGAACATAAAACCATGCTTTGCATTGCCACGGGCCACGTTTCCCTTGAGGTGATTGCCAAAACCTAGTTTTCCGATGCCATCTTGTATCCCAACCATGCACTACTTTCCCAAAGTACTTTCGGATTCTTCCCAAACGTTGAGTGTACATTGGACCTTCCAAATTTGGAAGATGTGTCAAGGTCAATTGTCCGAACGCTTTGAAGTTGAACAGAAAACCATTGCCTTCTTGCAATTGCCAAGTGATGCTTCCTCCTCCTTAAGAGATGGCGAAAACCAACCTCTTGGGAGCTTGCGGTGGGGACACTTCCCTCAGGAGCCCAATGTCTTCCTATGGACTTAACCCTATTTCTGACCATATTTGCGCTGCCTGACAATTGCGTCTAATTTTGCCGGGCGACTTCAGGAGATACTTTTTCATATGGCTTTCTATTGCAGTCGTATGTTTGTCAGGGGGGGACCTCTGAATGTGTTAGGGTAAAGGTGAACCAAACACCATATCTTTCCAAAAATTACCTTATGCAAACCGTATGAGAGTGCCCCAAACTGATGAAGTGTCGTAATGTATACTAAAGGGCAGGCGTCTGGTTACAACATTTGAAATTCCTCCTGTCCCTTCCATGAATTTAGAGATGGCTTGTAATTTAGTGAATGCTTTTTCCTCTTTGCATCAATGTTTGGTGATTGTCCACATAGAAGTACATTGAGAGTTGGGGTCTGGGGGTACGCAACAAATATGAGGATGTGCTGCCAAATATGGCCTCATTTTCACTCTGGTATATGATTGATTAACGTTTTTCAACAATTGTGGTATAGTTAATGGGTCCGCTTTTAAAAAATTTTTCCATAATTTGTTAGAAAATTAGTCGAATGTCCTCAACAAAATCTGAAGCCAAAAGTCAAAAATAACAAATTTAAACCTCAACAATGAACCAAGGCGAACTCGTATTTACGCGATGCCGTAAATATGCCCCCGCCGAATTTCGCGAACATTTGGCAGTGACAACTGAATTGCACACCACCCTCCCTTGAACTCGAGACCACTAGACCCACCCACCTAAACCATGCAATGTCAGAATTGGAAGGTGGAATGAAAAGATTAGTAGTGCAGTGGAAGTAGATGTGCGAGTGGATTATTGCATACAAGAAATCGACGTATTGGAATTAGCACCTTTAAATAAATGCGCTTGATGGTAAGGAAAAGCTTACATTTGCATACTAAAACGCACAGATCATTTTCACAACAAAAGATGTATGGCATAAGCCTTTCATGTAGCGACGGAATTTTTGCACATCTGATGTACCGTTTCAGTGAAATATCATTGCCGCATATTTAATTAGCTCATTTGCATACCTAAACACATACAACACCGCCCAATGTTCACACAAAAGATGTATGCTAGCCTTTCATTAGGGAAGGAATTTTGTGCACATCCGATGTATCGTTTCAGCGAAACATTTAGTGTGGCATATTTATTAGCTCCATTTGCATACCTAAGCCGTCTATAACATCGTGCAGTTTCAAAGTGCGAAAACAATGCATGCCAAAGTGTACCTCATATGGCAAAAGAATTTGCATATATCTGAGTAACTGTTTCAGCATACATGATTTCGCATATTTAATTAGCTCATTTGCCTAACCTAGCCGCATATACATTGTACTTTCAAGCGCGAAAAACAATGCATATGCCAAGATATACTCAATGTGGCAAAAGATTGTGCATTCTTATGTAATACCGTTTCAGTGATACATTATATATGCATATTTAATTAGCTCATTTGCATACCTAAGACGCCCGCCTATTATCCCAACACTTCCAAATCGCAGAAACGATCCCACCCAATGCCATATTGCACTTCCATGAGCGAATGAATTTTGTGTTCCCTATATATCGTTGCAAGATTTCAGCATACAGGGGTTAACATTTTATCACGGACTTACCAGGGTTAACATTTTCTCACAACAATACGGACATACAGACATCGTACTGACGGAGGAGCCCATTCATATCCCCGTTCCGACTTCGTTTCGGCGGGGACAAAAACAATAGGGGTTTGATAAATTTGGCATCACTAGCCTGTAGAACCTCAGGTGGTGCGCGCTTTGGCGGCCCGTCGAGACCCTCAACTTAGTTCCATAATTGGTAACTGCCACCTACCCCTTTAACTTGGACGTATCTTGGTGTCAAGTTACAATCATAGCTTGATTTTGAGTCAGAAACAAGGCTCACTGGTGCAATCATGTGAAGTCAACTTACAAAGACGCTGCGTACAACTTACTGAACACCTCTGACGCTAAATCATGCATGTGTTGAATGTATATAATCCCCCAACAGGATGTATCCTTACTCACAACCAATCGAAACATAACACTTAAATTGTCCTTTGAATCGTCAAGTTGCCTCACCTAATGCCGACTTTTTGGTGTTAAATTACGCACTTCCGCTATCCGAGAGCAAAGTTCAAGGGTCACACTCTGTGCGAAAAAGCAAGCCCCATCGATTACTTCCAGTCGCAGTGAGCGATTGTCTTCGAAAAAAACCGAATATGGACCCACGATCAAAAGTGTTACGCATACTCACACGTAGAAATCTCTCCCTACGACTGGAAGGTAACATAACCTTATACCTTGAACCAGGTTAGACCCGTTTGAACCCAAAAACACGAGCGTCAACTTTACAGTGTTTAAAAAAAAACCACCGGAGAGTTGATGCTTTTGGACTAGGCTCCGAATAAAATTGGAAGGTTTGGAGTACTCAAATTGATGGAAAAACCTCACCTTTGACAATGTTTCTAAGACTTCAACATTATCGCATTGATGTAAACGTTTTCAAAGATACTTCTTAGCAAAAGGGAGACCGAGCCTGTGAAGTAAAAAAAGCCTGATTAAGGTATTTGAAATGGTC